>APFE030757352.1:23804-33928 GCA_000404065.3 Pinus taeda | reverse complement strand
ATAGTTCATAACATAAAATTTATATAACTAGATATATAATTTAACTATTATACTTATCTATATATATAGAGAGAGAAAGTGTGTAACATAACATAGTTTCCCATAAGATAATATAGTGTAACATGTACATTGTACATAACTATAACATAATATAACTATAACATTTAACATAAAATAATTACTTAAAGCATAACATATACTTATATAAGTTCATGTTTTAACAATGCATCACCAATATGATGCATTAAATGCATCACAAGAAGTGAATTTGGTCTAGGAAATAAAATCATTTACACTCAAGTTCTAATTTGTACCATATTGTTTCATTATGTAGTGTGTTGTACAAGAAACATTGTCTTGATGTGCTTGCACCTAGTACATGTCATGTGTCAAAGTCAAACATTAAGAACGTAAAGTCTATTGTAGTATTTGGTTGGCATGACATTTTATTAGTTTTGTAAATAGGTTTATTTCAATTTTTTTACATATATATTTACATATTTATGCACTATGAATAAAATGCATTATTTAGAAATGAGAAAAGGTGTGAGAGTAGAATTGACCACTTTTTTCAATTTTGTTTACATGGAACTCAATGTACTTAGGTTGATAAATTATCAAAAAAAGGACTTGAATGCTTAGGACTCCAGGCTGGATTATTCTACTTGAGTTTAGAAATGGTGTTTTTGTCAACATTTTTTTCTTGGATTAGTCTATATGCATTATATCTAATATGTTGAGGCATCCGATATACACACCCCAATTGTAGACTATCATAATGTGATGGGTTCTATTATATGCAATTAGGCTCGTGATAGATCACGTAGCCCACCGAGAGTTCATGTTCCCATTGTAAAGCCTACTTCCAATGCTTGTTGGAGTGTCAGGGGTAGTGTTTATATCTATGTTCATGACCATGCTACATCCAGTGGACCTTCTTCGCCCATTTTAGGTACACGTAATGTTTTTTTAAATCATATTTAAATTTTATGTGTTTATTTCTTGAAATTGTCTTCAATTGTTGCATTTGAAGTTAGTGTATATGTTATTATGCTTCTAGTTTGTTAATTATATATATGTTAAATTATGTTTATAATTTACAGGTCCTCAGCAAGCTGAAGTTGATGATAAGAGTGCAACACCAATCCCTCCATGGGATAATGATACAACTAAGATCACATTAGAGGATGTTATAACTGGTCATACAAGGATCACAATAGAGATACAAAATATCCCTACCAATTCACTAACTCTTCTTAAAATGTCTTTGATGCTAGATAAAATGACTAGATTAATCGAGACATACTAGAGGTCACACCCACATAGCCACATATTATAGTTCATACATAGGGTCATGAGGTATGAGGTTAGAGGCCCATATTATTGGGTGGTGGTTGAAGAGGCCACTAAGGACATTAATGTTTGGGGGGGTGGGGGGGTTTCAACATCCCTTTGAATCTCCCTACTAGACATAAAGATATGATCCCATTGTAATATTTTATTAATGTTCATGATGCCCCTTTTGTGTATGATATATTTATTGGAGATTTGCGGAAGTTCACCAACCATGAACAATTCGTGATTTATTTTTCTAAACATTTATATGTAGATTTTGTGTTACATATGAGGTTGGATAACACTGATACTGGATCAATTTTTTTATGGTACTGACATGGGATGTAGCGATGAGTGCAAGGGGGCTCATACAGACCATGGTTATGTACCAACATCTTTGATATTCTGGCCACTACCATCTCAAAGCTTAGTATTACTTGGTGAGCTATAGGATCTATCACAACTCAATGGTGAGATGTGGGATACTAATGTAGATAACATGTGGTCTTCATTGGCTAGTTCACATGTTGCATGACCTGGAGAAATTATGAGACCACCACTACTGCCTCATGTCCCAACAGTGCCCTTATATGATGATGCATTTCTCACGAGTTTACCCTTTGATAATCTTTTGACACATACATATATGTATCATGACCCATGTGACACAAACTAGTTACATATATATACTAAACTTTTCACTCTTATTTTAAAAGTATGCATAATTATTTATGTTAAATTTTTAGTTTGTATTAGATTTCATTTATATTAATAAGTTCATGATAACATGTAGACACCTGCTAGATACATGGATGAGCTCATGAGGTCATCTGATGAGGTAGTTGATTAGCCAGGGCATCCTTGACCAGAGAATGTTTTCATGGATTCTCCTCCACCTCCACCTGCACCGTATAATATTTTCACTAATGTGGAGGAGAGTTAATAAGTACAACCATATTTACCAATATCTGAAGTAAACTTTTTTATTCCTAAGATTTCAACATTTTATTTTTTCAATTTACATAAATATGCTAATTAATTTCTAGACTAATTACAACTTGGCTTGTCCATTGTGTACATAGGCCCATATGCAGAGTGTCTTTGATGCAACTGTTATGTGGAGACATGAGTGGGATGCTGAGTTTAGAGGCATTGATCATGTCGGTCCATTGATGTAGGCCCCAATCATCGAGCCCCAGGAAAAATAGCACCAAACCTAGATTCATGATTAGACCCCCATTTTATTAGGCTTGGATTTGGAATTGAATGAGGTAAGTAGATTCATGTATATATGTAATTAAAAATGTGGCTCAATATAATTTATTTCCATATTGTTTATTTTGTACAAATAATGATCAAGTTAGCTTGAATTTGAAAGTGTTATATTGTAGTACCAACTTATGAACACTTACCTCATGCAACAGAATGCACATAAGATTTTTAGGCTCATTTCATTATGGTATATTCACAGGTGTGATACAAAATTTGTATGTTTTGATACATGGACAACTTATGGATGTACATCATGGCCATTATTTTAGTTTATGGATGCTTATTATTTTAGGTTATGGATGTTCATGTGATATTTGTAATCTATATATATTTTCATATAGATATTCTATTGATACATGTATTCACTATTTTAGTTTATGGATTGGTATTAATCTTGCTTATGGATGCTCATTAATTTTTGCAGTTTAAATGGATATGTTAGAATGATTTTGCTAATTTAATAATTTTTCTATATACTATAACTTTTATTAGTAAAATATATGTTCAATTTTGATTTCGAGCTTCATATACTAAGAAAATAAGCATAATCTTAAAAGTTATGATGCAAGTCAGTGTGATACTTAAAATGAACTAAAATATACCATGTATTGATTTAATATTGAACATGGAAAAAATTCCAAGAATGCTTCATATTGACTTGTAGAAAGTGTCTTTTATTGTAATGAACATGTTTGTTATTACAATTCAATTTTAAAAATAAATTATTTAAATTATAAAGTCATATAGTTATATATGAAACAAAATTCCACCCACGCATATACCATTGCATGGACAATTTTAAGTAATTCAATCAATTTGTTATCTAAAGGTTCAATTACAAAACAAAAATATGATTGAAATATGTTTTATTCAATTTTAATATTAAAATATGTCAGGTAAACAACAAATAGTCTCTATTTATAATTATTTATTTTAACATTATCTACAAGAGCTTAGTCATAATATGATATAAGTCAATCATATTGAAATTTAATATAAAGGTTAAAAAACAATATATGGTAACATTTCTATAATTTTATATAATGATATCAACTTTTCTAAATTTACAAGTAGTTATCCAAATATTTCAACCAATTCCTTATGATGGAAGTTTAAGTTTTATTCACATTTTAAAAACTCAAATATGATTGGAAATTGTCTTCTTCCCTCTCTCCCCCCTTCCATCTATATCTATATCTCCCTCTGTCTCTCCTTCTTCATCTCTCTATATCACCCTGCAAACATACAAATTGTTTCTCCATATATATCTATGTCTCCCTCCCTCTCTCTCTCCGCCCCTATCTCCCTCTATCTCCCCTTATGTTTCTCTTCCCCTTCTCCTCCTCTATATCGCCTTCGATATCTCTTCCCTCCTACTCTCCTCTCTCCCTCTTTCTCCATCTCCCTTGCCACTCCCTCTCTCTATATATATATATCTTTCTTCTTACCTCTCTCTCTCATGCCCTCCAACTCCATCTCTCTATTTCACTCCTTCTCAAGTCCTCTCTCTTCCTTTCTCTCCCACCTCCCTCTATCTCTCCCCCACCACATTCACTCACTCACTTTCTCTCTCTCTAGCTTTGTCCCATAACTGTGTTGGTCATCTCCCTCCCTCTCTCATTCTATCACCCCTTTCTCTCCATCTCGAGTCATTCTTTGTCTTTATATATTACCCCCAAACATAGACACTCTCTCTCTATCTCTCTCTCTCTCTCTCTCTCTCTCTCTCTCACTCTCTCAAAATTTCTCTCTCTATATGTCTTCAACTTCTTCCTTCCCTTTATTTTCCTCCAATTCCATCTCTCAAGTTCCTTCCCTTTCTCGGAGACTCTCTGCTCGTCTCCCTCTCTCCATATTTGTGTCTCCCTCTATCTCTTACCCTTCTCTCCCACTCTCTCTCACTCTATATTTTAAAAAAAAAAAAAAATACTTTGACAATTGATATATGTGTGTGTGTGTGTGTGTGTGTGTGTGTATATATGACTTCATACAACACTATCTTCTTTTTATATAATACATATTTAAAACACAATATTTCAAATGCATGTTGTACATTCATCTGAAGGAAAAATGGTAACTTTACATGGAAATATTATCTAAAATTTTCCAAAATATTAATGTTCCAACTACCTCCATCAAAGATACATAAAGCACATTATGTCTTCCAATTAACTATTTAGGTTTTTACTTCTCAAAAGGTAGCTTAACCTTATTATTATCAATTTTTAAATAGTTAATATTATATTGAGTTATAAAAAATAAAAAGTTTAATAAAATTAGTAACATGTATGTATTGATTCACATGTAACCTTGTGTTAAGGACTATTTGGTTATGCCATCATGTATATCAACCATATTTATTAATGTGGTTGTGCTAGTATATATTATAATATAAGAAATTTTATATTATATTGAAGTTAATAATATTACATTAATCATACCCGAATGCAGGTGATAATGAGGCCATTAATGGAGATAGATGGCAAGATGGCAGGCAGCTGGGCCACATGGCCACCTACGTCCCTCCCCACACCAATTTATGGAAAATTCTAGATGACCTGCAAGCACATTTACTTCGGTGCTCCAGCCGAGAAATATGCAGCAAGCATAAGGTAATGGCAGAAGTAAGCAACATTTCGTTCATCCCTCCCTTGATAAACTGTTCTTGTCCCCCTCAAGCAGCATAGCCAAGATGATGCACCATCACTAGTAGGAGGTGTTGGATATTCAGCTTTGTCGATTTGGGAAATGGCTTCCATTTCTCCCAAACAACATAATTTGTGCTGAATCACGCTGAGAATTCCTCTGTCTTTCCTCGGCATAGCCAATTCAATCCCCGAGAAACCTCGCCTCCCCACCTGCAAGTCCTAAAATCATCACAGTCATGGTGCACACTCGCCATAGCACACGTTGCAGACATGGGGATAGTCAAGGCAGAAGCATACGCCCCCCGCAATGCCAAGCCTTGATCCTGCTGCTCCATTCTCCTTCGCATCCATCACTCATTCCCGTGGAACCTTCAATAGAAGATACCCTGATATGCGCAGTGGTATATGGCAGACATAGGCCCATGGCATCCAAAGAGCAAACGCAGCTACCCAAACAGAGAATTCCCCCCACCCCCCAACCCCTCTCACCATACCACCCAATTTCGATTCCAAAGTTCCCTGATTCGGCCAGAAATCTTAGCCATGATTACCAAAACCTTCAGTGAGGAAAATAGTCTACAGTCTGAGCAGGATGCTCAGACTCATGACTTTAGACCAGGGAAAAGGAACAACAACACAAAGCAGAAGGTGGCTAAGAGGAACAAGGATGACACTGAACTAGGAAAGCAGCAGAAGGTAGGGAAAATTGAAATTATGCATGGCAAGGAGCTGGCTAGAAATGAACATGTAGTTAAGGGAAAAGAGAGTGGCACGAAGGTTGTTGGAGGTACCCCAGACAACACATCAGGCATGTATGCAGTGGAGGGTAGCTTAGCAGGCATTCAAACAACAAGTGGCATCTCGTGCAGCACATCAGTAGAGGATGAGTACACGTGTCACATTGTTGAAGAGCCCAACCGATACGACATCGAGGGGGTCCCTTGCGTGGTTAGAGTGCCCAACCCATATGTCTAGTCGCTAGGTGTCGCCTTGCAGATCAATGAAGGTTTTACAAGCTAGTTGTCTGAGGTTTTTTACTTATGTTTTTTCAAACCTATTGGTATGTTTTGATTGATTTTGAACTAGGACCCCTATGTGGGCCTTTTAAGTTAATTTTTAAGACTCCTACATAGGCTTTTTGTTGTAATCTCACTCGGACTGGTTTCCCCTCGAAGGGTCAATTCCATTTTTTTTTTTTACAATTATGAAAAATGTTGTTCCCAGTGCAAGCCAACCCTCGTTGTATATTATTTTTTCTTAATATCAATAAAGCATCTTAGAAAAAAAAAAAATATTACATAATCCAAATTAATAAAATTTAATTTAATATAAAATATATTAATAAATGTTGTGTTATTATTTTTATATTAATATCTTTTATCATTTAAATTTAAATTATAATGAATATTCTTAATAATAAATTGACTTGTAAGGTTTACATGAAATTATAACAAAAATTCTAATAATATTTGAAATTTTACAATGAGGTAAAAGGTTAATTTTATATTATTCAAAAAAATATTTATAGAGGCTCGATCGAGCTACATAGCTTAATCAAGGCATAATGCCTGATTAAGCTCATGTTAACCATGCAAATGGATTTATTGAGGGTTTAGGAAACCCTTGATCAAGCTATTTCAATTTCAAATTTAGGTGCTCAATTTAGGTTCTTATGTCCTAAAATCAGCAATTTCAACACCCCTTCTGCAAAATTTTCTGCAACTCCATTTTGTACCCTACCAGACTTAGGGCTAAATTTTTCCTCAACTGGCAGCATTGATCACATTGAATTCATGAAGGAATTATCTAACCAATGGCATATGAGTTTGACATTTTTTTAATTCATATCATACTTTTCATCTAATTTATTTTAAACATAATGCTTAATTTTTTTTGAACTATTTTAATAGGTTGAATAAAAAATCAATATCGTAAAATATACACAACAAAAGAATTTCAAAAGATACCACTACCTTCATTATAAGGTCCTCTTCAAAATGGCAATTTTGGTTTTTCAATTTATTTAAATAGTTGAAAAAAAAACATATGTGAACACACATGTCTTCAAAAATGAAATTGAAATATTACATCACCAACTTTGAAAAATAATAAAAAATATATATTTTTACATAAAAAAAAAGTTAATATGAAAAAATTAGCTCTCTCTCTGTATCATGAAGATATATATATTTTCAAAATTACACATTTTAGACTAAGTTATGCTATGTGAACACACACATACCTCGTAATATGTGTGAAAACATTGAAGGAAAAGAATTTCATTTAATGGAAAATTGACATATTATACAACACCAAATATTTTTGCAAAAAAGGTCATTAGGGAAAAAATTAAATACTTGATGATTTTCTTTTTCCCTCCGAATTGAAAGTCACAATGCTTATATGAATTTTTAGGGCTTCAATGTGATAAAAGAGGAAAAATTTGAAATTTCATCGCCACATTTGACCCAAAAGTGTAACCCAATTTCACGCTTTCACCCCAATACAAGAAGAAATTATGCAAGCAACACATTTGACTATGGATTTATAATAAATGACCTTATATCAAGAAATTCTCATGGACCTACCAATATAAACTACATTCCATTTCGACTAGTAATGAATAAGAATATTTTGTGCTACAAATGCAATTATCTTGGTGGTGAGCCATAGATCATAGGCTTCTAAAATAAAATGCTCTAGTCATTAATACAAAGAAGTCAGTTATGACATGGGAGAAGGAGAAGGAAAATTGCAATGTAGTATTTATCATTGAAGATAAAGAAGATAATTGGTACATGGATAGTGGATACTCAACACGTATAGTAAGTCTTTGAAAAGGTGTAGTAAGTCTTGGAAGAAAAAATATAAAAGAAATATATGTTTTTCTAGTTAAGGATTTTAAGCACAATCTTCTAAGTGTTTGCAAAATATGTGATCAAAGATATAATTTGGCATGTTTGAATCTCAGAAGCACTAAATTGGAGAATAGTAATTAGGAAAATTAGTTACAACAACCATAATAAGAATAAAAAACATATAAATTGTAGGAAAAGTAGAGAGAAAGAAAATTGTAGCCAAGTAAAGGAGTTGAAAGCACAATAAAGAAGGAAAGGATAGGCAGACAAAATTAGTATTGGGTGCCATATGTTTAGGGGGAACAACCCCAAAGACATAAGTCACCCTTCTCCATTTATTTCAAAGGGGAAGAGAAAATGAAGTATGACATGGAGTCAAAGAAAGTGAATCATGGAGAGAAGGGGAGCATGATGACAGGGGGAGCATGAGCGTTTTCATGAATGTCAATGGGGGAGATTGTTAGCAAAATTGTAATTAATTTTAAAGGGTTAATGGGTAACTCTTGAGTATTTTTGTCATTTATTTCAAATCCCTAATATTATGGATGATTCCTTATATTTGGGATTATTAAATCATGTGATAATAGTTCAATAATCCCTAGAGAACAAAAGGGTTGAAGCCTTCAAATGCAAATTGTCATTCAAAAGCCAATCAAGGAATAGGTGGTGAAATCTAAAGCGAATTCAAGGAAGGAATATATCATCATGTAGCACTCATCAAGGAATTTCTAATGGTATATGTCACTCCCTATAACTCCATTGAAGAGAAATGATTTTTGAATTTTTATGCTCCATTTAGATATCATATCTTTGAATGCATTTTTACTCTATTTACCAAGCTCAAATGGAACTATAACATACATGGCTGGAAATATTATTCTAAAAAATTTCCAACAGTACATGGAAATACATATAACTCATCAAAATATGAGGATAAATTATTTTTTGGATATTCATTATACATTTTTCTAGTTGCGGAAGAAAACCTAGCCAATGGATCAAGGGACAAGTCCGATCAACCAATGGACAAGTCAGCCCAGTCTAGAACCTAAATTCACTATATATAGGCATGAGGAGGAGGAATTTTATCAATTCCCTTAAGGAAAATTCATATCGGTTGAAACAAATTAAGAAACAAGTGTTTATGGGGTTCATATCTCATGAAACAAAAGAGAGGAGAGGCCAAATTGGGAAGGCTATCTATGGAAGGAATTTTGGCACATTTTTTGAAGGTTCTTTTGGCATCATTCTTGTAGATGTTTCGAGCATATCTTGAATCTATTATTGTAGAATTTTGGAGTAGACCTTGAATTTATTTATGTAGATGTTTGAACCATATCTTGGAGTTATTCCTCTAGAAGTTTCAAGTAGCTCTTGAACGTATTCTTGTAGAATTTTGGAGCAATTTGAAACATTCCTTTGGTGTGTTTCCTATATATGTTCTAAAAGATTCTTTGTTACTTATCGTGGTAGAGTATTTATAGAAAACTTGGAGTAGCTGTTGGGAACCTATCCCCAACTCTTGTTGAGAAACTCTTGGGGACCTATCCCCAACTCTTGTTGAGCAGCTCTTGTAGAATATTTGTAATGAATTTCAAGTAGCTCTTGTCAAGGAATTTGTGAGGACAAAATAGATTGTAGGATAAGGGAACCTATAGTTTCATTGAAGTTAAAAATTATAGTGGCATACTTATTGGATTTTATTTAAAGTTGAACTGTTCTAGGAGATATAGTAATGATTGAATGTCATTGGAATTGTGTCATTGTCACTGGTACAAGAGCCCATTAATATTTTATTTTATCTTTTATTCTATAGGGTGTCAAGGTGGTTCTATGGAAGGAAGTTATAGCTTCATTTAGGAGGTTGTTGCATCCTTGCAGTGGATGTTTGTAAACTAAGGGTTGTAGCTCCTTCTAGTTGTGCCTGGTAAACATCATGGGGTTGTAGCCCTTCTAGTTGTACTTGGTAAACCAGAAGTTGTATCTCCCCTTGTAATATAAATATATTGTT
>APFE030757352.1:0-23478 GCA_000404065.3 Pinus taeda | reverse complement strand
TTTTTATGTGATGTTATCAGTTAATGATTTTGATACTAAATTTTAAGAAAAAATGAAATATTGATTCACCCCCATCCCTTTGTGTTTCCCACGAAACCAAATTTTCAATTTTACATTCAAAGGGTAAACATATATCCCATATTAAATTTCCCTGAAATTTTCATTCATAACAAATTCTAAATTGTTCGGGACATATAATATATCTATTGAACTCTATGATACTTTGTTTAATAGTGTATCAATTTAATTCTAATATTTTTTTTTTAATATTTTATATCTATTATACTTAGATTTATTATGACATTAATCATTCCTTTATATGAATACACCTTCATTTTTCATATAAGTTTGATTGAACATTTCTTTAATAATGATGAGCAATACCTTAACCAACATATAATCTTGGTATACACAACCCACACACATGAAATCAAAAGAGAATTGCAGATAACAAATTTGTAGGTATACTCAACCCAACCACATGAAATTAAAATGAAATTTCAGAGAGAAAATGTGTAGGTTACTTAACCTGCAAAAAGGAAATCAAAAGAAGAATTACAAGTGAAAAATGAATAAAAACACTTAGAACATTTTCCATAGGGTAATAATATCTGGTCTTATTATGTAGTAAATTCATGGGGATACATACATGGTTCACAACCATATGCATTTATACAATTTTCTAGATTTCATTTGAGATGTGAAAATCCAAACATTTTAAAATCACCTACCATTGAGAAAAGGAACAAAAATGTGTTTTTGAAAAATATATTGTTGTTACAAACCAAAAATATTCACCTTGATAAAAAATTATTTGATATCCTACAAGAGCCCATTTAATCACCCTTTTTTTGCAAGGAAGAGAAGAGAAACTCCAACACATCTTCCATATAATATTGGTTTTGTGGAGATGTCTACACAATTTTCTTAAGTATGAACCTTCTTAAGATCTACTCCACCTCCATTAGTAACTTGTCTTACGAAATTATATTTAATACCAATGTGCTTATTCTTTCTATGATAACAATAATTAGTAAGAACGTGTATAACACTTTGATTATTATGTAATACATTTGATTTGTCTTACTTACTTCCCAAAATCACCGAGAAGACACTTTAACCAAATTTCAATTTTGCAGAGTTGTGAAACAGCATTATATTCCCACTTAGTAGGCAATAAATAAATTCTTTCTTGAGGCTTTTATATCCAAATAATGTATCCTCCTACGAGAGAAAATAAAACCTAAAGTAGATCTCCTTTTACCTAAATCACCTGTGAAATTTGAAACAACATAACCATAAATTGAATCATTACAACCATCAAAGGTGATGCAATAATTACTTGTGCCTCTAAGACACCAAAGCACCCATTTCACCATTATACAATGACATTTATTCACTACAAGGAAAATACCTTATAGTGGAGGTTATAATGGATGGTTTTAGTGTTATAAATTTGGAAAAAATTGTCAAAAAAATATTCGCTAAGACATCCATTTGTGGTAGCATATGTTTTAGTGGAGATTGTAATAGAAAATCATCACAACTGAAAGAAGTAGCTAGAGGTTTCAGCAGATGTCTTTTTTGCGGTGTACTTCATGGAACAAGTAGCTCCGGCATGATACATATATAAATGTATTGGGATGCATACATAAATAAAAGCATTGAGGTGTTTAATGCAAAGAAGATCGGTGCATAATATATACTGTATTGGTGCTAATAAATAAAAGAATCGCTAGAGCGTTTTCGTAAGAGACGACACTGGGGTATTTCAAAAATAATTATTCTGTGTGTTATTTTGTTTAAACGTGCAGTTCCTATGCATTGAATTTGTATAAAAATTCCACTATGTTAGTTATATAGAGGGTTTAGAGTTGTTAGTTTTCATATTGCACCAGGGTTGGAGATAGTATTTCGTAGGACCAAGGTGTTAGTTCTATGAAAGTACTAATGTTTTAAGAATTACAATGCATTGGGGCATTAATTGTACAACGCTGGTGCTTGAATAGATAAATTCCCAGTGCTGTCATTTTCCAAAAAGGCGTTGATCATGCAAAAATATGTTGTCACAGTGCTTTTATATAACATAATGCACCGGTGCAGTTTTTTGTTATGAATGCATATGTTTTTGTATGATATTTTTTATTTTTTGGAAACATCGACCTATGAAAGTGTAATTATTGTAATTTTTTAAATTTGTCATTCATCGAAAAATTGACATATATCCTGTAACAATATTAATATTAATATAAATTTGATTAGTGCATTTGTATATGATGTTTGTATTAATTTGTTATATTATAAGATTTCACATGTCTTCATTATAATATTTAATTGTCGATATATTTTATCAATGGTGTAATAGTTCACAATAACATTGGATAACACAATAGAATAAATCAAAATATATTTTATTATATTTTAATTTTTTTTGCTAATGCAAGAGACGTGCCTTCTATTCATAATGTTCAAAGGGTCAAATTACATAAAATACAAACAACCACATGCTAAACCTTTTATCCCTAGGTAAAAGCCTTACCAAAATAAAAAACCTGCCAACTAGGTCCTAAAGACCCAAACAATAAACCCAAAGTAACTCAAATCCAAAATCCAAAATATGTAAATGGCCAAAAGACCTAGACCCACCAACATGCACAATAAAAGACCTGGACCCACCAATAAGCATCATGTTCCCTGACCATTGATTCTCCTCACTTGATCCAATGGCAAAGGATCATATCGTGTGAACCAAAAGCACAGAGAATTACTGTGCAATCACCTTGTGACCCAGTGCACGATAAAAGACCCGGACCCACCAACATGCACATTGTTCCTTGACTACTGATTCTCCTCACCTGATTCAATGGCATAGGATCATATCGCATGAACCAAAAGCACAGAGAATTACTATGTGATGAGGGTAGTATTCTCTCCCCAACCTTGGACACATGTTGCATTCTGAGTGGAATCGCTGCCAACTTTGAAAAGCCTCTCCCAGCTTTGAGTGCATGCGATAAACTAGAAACCACCACGAGGGTGGTATTGACACCACAAGAAGCAATACAAGAGGTTTTGAGTTTGCTGAGAAAGTTGGGACTCCAATCCCTCGCACCATCCCAACTCCTCAGGTGCTTGAACCAAAGGAAAATGAAAATATTATAACCATTCTTGACGTTCTTTGTCCGTTCATCTGAGAACCACTATTTGCCAAGCAACTTCCACTTGAGACTTCTAGGTTTGCACTTACCTAGGTTGAGGATGCAGAAAAAGACATGCATCCCAAATGTAACATCACTTCTGAAATAACACTTCATATTGAATCTGAATCAACTAGACCCCATCTCTGTGTCTTTGTTTTGAAATAACATTCTGTCCTCATCTGCTTGATTGAGACAATGCTCCCTCAATTTGTTCTGAGGCATCTCTTGCCAACTGAACTTGACCCTGATTTTGGTGCAGAGCACCACTTGATTGGCTAGAATGTCCACCAATTTATTTGTCATCATTCGCACATGAGTAAAACTCATGGTATGCAAGCACAAAAGGTGAAACTTAATCCTTTGAAAGACCTGAAGCAGCCTCCAATGTCTTTAGACTTTTTTCCGCTCCATGCCACAATAGATTCTCTTGACTGAGTTAATGATTACCTCAGAATTAGCTTCAATTATTATATTTTTGAGATTTTCCTGCTTTAGGATTTCTAAACATTGCTTAAGTGCCATTAATTCCACCATTTTGTTTGTAGCTCTTCCCAAATGGCAATGGAAAATAAAAAGGATGCAACCATTTTCATCCCTTAACACCCCTCCAGAACCAACAATACCCGGGTTGCCTTTTGAGGCCTCATCAATGTTGCATTTCAAAAAACCCTGAGGGCGAGGATGCTAGTAGTCTGGCTTATTGACCAGTTTCTTCACCTTCCTGTCCATGCCCTGCAGTATAAGCCCCTACATACCCAACTAAAGAAGTATCTGCATTTCAGTTTCTGAAGGTGGACTCTTTGGGGAGTTTTGCACTAAACTTCCCACCATCTCCTTAAGTTGTCTTAAGATCTATGCAATAATGTGCTAGAAGTAACTTTTTTCATTTTTGAAGATTCTGTAGTTCCTTTCATTCCAGACATTCCATATTATGAAGCTTGGAGTTAAAGCCCAAGCTAAGAGAATAATTTCATAATTAGAGAAGTTTCTTCTCCAGTTATTAAGGGTGTTGATAATGCTTCCTTTGTCCCTGTCTATCTATTTGAAAATTGTGGCAAATATATCCCACAACTTGGAGGTGAAAATGCAATTATTGAGAAGGTGCTTCATGATTTCCTCTTGGGATTCATAAAGATGGCATCTAGAAGGTCCTAGAACACCCCTCTTCTGAATGCTTTACCAAGTCATAATTTTCTTATGATGTACCAGCCACATGAAAATTTTGATTTTCATCCATCCTTGGTGCCTCCATAGGTTTTGCCAAACCCTGTCTGGTTCATTGGAATCCAACTCTAGGATTATGTGCATTGCCTCCTTAATATTGAAGGTACCTTCATTAATTTTTCCCCCTATAAGTTGGTCATGCCCCTCTCAAACCATAATTTTTCTTTTGTCCAACATTATCAGAAGCGCATCGACTTTTTCTTTCAAGGGGTTATCATCCATGTATTCCATATTCTTATAGGTTTTCCATCTTCCTTCACTATTGGTTTGATCCCAAAAATTTTACCCTAAGTAACACTTTGGTATCAGTATCTTTCTTAAGGTCTACAAAGTCCTCTCTTGGAAGTGTAGGTTCTTGTTTCCATTTATCCTCCCAAAACAAAGCAAGATCTCCTGCTCTGATTTCCTAGAAGCTATTTTTTTACACTAAGCATCTATTCTCCTAGGCTTTATTCTAGATGTAGGAGCCTTTTATGATGTTAGTCATCCTTATGTGATCATTATCTTGCCAATTGCTGGCATATTTTTCTTTCCAAATACGAGCCCACTAAGCCCTTGGATATTTTACACAATGCTACCATAATTTTTCCCCTAAAACTTTGCTTAACACTTTCAGATTATCTAGTCCAAGATCTATGTGGCTTTTAGGTTTGCAAATATTATGCCTAGCTACCATGGCCCATATCTTTCTCTCTTACCCCTTACCCCAAAGAAAGTCTCTTTGAATGGTTCTAAATTGTTGCAAAACTCCTTTTGGAGCTGGAAGGGCTGAAAGCATGTAGACTGGGATTGGTTGAAGTACAGCTTTTGTAAGCACCAACTAGCTTACTAGGTTTAAAGATCTAATGGTCCATTTCCAGGTTTTATCTTGCATCTTGTTAATCACCAGCTCCCAAATGCTCTTGTGCAAAGGTTTATCAGTTAGAGGAAATACCAAGTATTTGGAAGGAAGGACATCCCTTTGAAAGCCCAGAATTTTGGAGATATTCCTCTAGATAACGATATTAGTGTTAAAGAAGAAAATTAGATTTGGAGAGATTTACCTCCATACCTGTAGCCATGGAAAAGTCACTCAGAATTTGTTTATAAGCTAGTGCTTATTTGATCGTTGGGATGCCCTGTAGCATTGTGTAATCAACATATTGTTGATGGGTCAAAGCCTGGCCAATCTCAGAGAGTTGGAGACCCTTGATGTTACCCACTTCTTTAGCATGCTTGATAGATTGACCAAGTCCTTCCATCATGAGGATAAAGAGAAAGGGGGAGAGTGGACCTCTCTACATTAGGCCTCTTGAAGGAGTAAATGTCTTGGAAGGACAACCATTAACCAAAATTGAAAAGCTAGAAGAAGTTACTAGGGCCATAACCCATATTACCCAGTTATGGTCAAATCCAAAGGCTAGAAGGACCTTCTTGATACAGGTCCAATTCATCTTATCATAAGCTTTGGCTAGGTCCAATTTCATAATCATTCCCACCTTCCGATTGCTTAACAATGAATGAACCACCTCATGCACTTGAATGATGTTATTGAGAATTTGTCTACCCTCCACATATCCTAATTGCTCCATAGAAACTAGAGTAGGAAGAAGGGGTTTGAGTCTATTGGTAATAAGTTTGGATATTATCTTATACACCACATTGCACAAAGCTATGGGTCTAAATTTGTCTGGAGTCTGAGCAATGTCCTGTTTGGGGATAAAAGAGATGGAGGATGTATCGAGCACCTTCAAAATTGTTCTATTCATCCTAGAATCCTCGACAACATTCATAATAGATTGCTTGACAATGTTCTAGCAAGCTTTAAAGAAATCCACATTGAAACCATGAGGGCATGGCGCTTTACCATTCTGCATTTTTTAATGACCTCACTAACCTCCTCTTCAATCACTGGCCTATTGAGATTGAAATTATCCTCTCTTGTTACTAGCTTAGGTATGTACCTTGTTAAGTCCCTAATAAATTGAGCTCTATCTAAAATGGCCTCCTATGCAATACTTCAAAAGTGTTGGACCAACACAACTTCTATATCTTCATGGGTATTAAGTAGTTGACCTCCAGTGTCCTTGATCGATGAGATCTTGTTATGAGATCTGTTCGCCATGGTGGATCTGTGGAAAAACCTAGTGTTTCTCTCCCCTTCTTTTAGCCATTGAACTCTTAATTTTTGTCTCCAAAATATCTCCTCTTGTTTACATAAGTTCTCCCAGTATTGAAGATGCTTGGTGACTTGATCATTTCTGACTCTATCAAAGCCATCCATGATAAGGGATTGATTGAGTTCTTGCATTTTACCTTCAACATCTTTTCTCGCTTCAAAAATATTACCAAATTCATTCTTGTTCCAATCTTAGAGTCTGAGCTTGATGTGTTTTAGTCTTTTTTGTAGCAGAAACATTCTTGTACCCTGAATATGCAGACCTTCCGTCCACCATTTTGCAATGTTGCTGATAAAATTTGGGTGGGTGAGACAGATATTCTCAAATCTAAAAGGTATGTTCCTGGGGATGCCAACACTCTGAACCTCAAGTTATATAGGCCAATGGTCGAAGCCTCCAAAGGGGACAATTCTCACTATCATTTCCTTATCTATGAGCATAAGATCCTATAAGATTATGAATCTGTCTAACTTTGAGGCTACTTGAGACTATCCTCCTCTCTTATTGTTCCATGTAAAGAGGCCTTTACTCATATCAGTGTCAACTAGCTTCATATTGTCTATAAAAGTTTGAAATTCTATAGAGTCTTTACTTAAATTTCTAGTTCCACCTTTTTTCTCCGATAGTGATTTGATCATGTTGAAGTCCCCACCCATGATCCACGGTACTCCTACATGTCTATCTCTTAGTTCCACAAGAGAGTCTAGAAGCCCAAGTTCATCTTCCGGTCTTTGGTGGCCATAAACATTTGTAATCAAATAAGTCTCTTTATCTTCCACAGGCTGAATAACGACAGATAAATAATTCCTAGATGCCTCAAAATCTATTATGCCAATCTTTTGGGGGTTCCAAAGAGTAAGTATACCTCCTACTATTTTATCTGCTTTTACTTCTAGAAAATCATATTTATTTAGCCACTTACTGTGTATTTCTTTTATATTTTGAATGGAACATTTAGTTTCCTAGATAAAGATCATATCTAGAACTTCTTGTTTCGTTCTATTGGTAAGTATTATTTGTTTTATTTTACTTCCTACACCTCTAATGTTCCAAGATGTGAACTACATTATGAAAGATTTGTAAACGAGTAGTTGGTTAGATCTTTCATCTTACCTAAATCTATCATTAACTTTCCACATTCCATCAATAACTCATTTTACTTCTTTCTCCCTCTTTTCCTTCCTAGATTTCTTGGAGCTAATCCTGGTGTGGTTTTCATAGTTTTCACACCTCTGTTGCCTTGCCTTTCACTATTTCTTTGCCTTTCCAGCCCTTTAGCCTAAATTTTCCATAGGAACAGCTGTTGTACTTTGTTAAACTCTTCTTGAGGTAGTGATTCTACCCCTCCCATTGCCCCCTGTTTCGAGAACCCTTCCAGATCTAGTTGTTCTCTATCAAGAATATCATACAGATCACGATCCTCCATTTCCACCTCACTCTAGGTCATTTTTTGGTCCATTTCCAGTTCTCCATCACTCAGCGTAGTCTCTTTCTGTTTATTAATATCTTGTGCTTGCCCACTATTTTCTTCTTTCTCCTTCTCCCCTGGGTTACCTTATATTACCTTATCTACCCTTATTGTCTCTTCCTCTTCTTCTAGTACTTGGAACTTGTCCAGACTAGCCTATTTCCCTTCTGTTTGATGTTTCTTTGCCCCCCTTTTCCACCCTTTTCCTCTATATCCACTTTGTGAATGTTTTCAGTGTCTTTCACTATGGTAGTTTTACTTTTGTTCTCTATTTTGCTGAGAGGGCAATCTTTAAATGGGTGCCCATGCTCATGGAACCTACGACATCTTAAAGGAATATGTTCATAATCTATTGTTGGCACCCATTCTTCATCAAAAACTTCCAAGATGACCTATCTAGTAGAGCTCCAAAGAGATCCATCTCCACACATATTTGTGTGAAGGAAGTATATTTCCCCTTCTCATGGCCTCAGATGCTTTGACAAAATGCCCTAATTTTTTTCCTAGAGTAGATAAAGATTTAGTTTGCTAGTAATCTAGAGGTAGGGAATAGAGTCTTACCCAGACTGAGACTAAAGTGAAACTCTCTCACTCCAGGACATAATTCATCATCCAAGGCTGCATGTAGAGGCTTGTAGCTACATAGAAGTAGGGCCCTCCTTCAACACCCTTTCTTTGTCCTCAATATTTGTAAAGACCATAGTGAAGAAACCCTTTGACCTAATATGGTGGTCTATGCCTCCTTTTGGTTTCTAGTGGTATTTAATCCATGCTTGTATCACCTTCTTAGTGGGCCATAATCTCATGAATTTACAAATGATAGCAAAGGTCCGCATGTGGTCCCTGTGCGCCTGCAGAGTAGGATCATTTAAAACTACGCTGGGTGTGACCTCAGGCTTAATTTTACATGGCCCCTTTTGTGTTTTGTTTTATACTTCTTGTTTCTTGTCTTCTTCCTCATTTTATTTCGTTCTATTGTCCTCTCTTGTATTGGTCAAATCCTGTTCCTCTTCAATTTTCCTTTTCCCTTCTCCTAAATGACCTTTGGCAGTTTCTATCGGTTTCTTACCTTGGCTTGCTACAGTTTGACTGTAGGAGGGAGTGGAGATCCCCCTTTTGTGCCCCTACATGGAGTTCAATGCTTGCAGAAGCTTGTAACCCTGGCTCTTCGTAACCCTATTCATTTTTCTTTTACGTATTTTATTATATTTTAGTAAGATATTTTTTTCATAAAAAATGAGATTGTTATTTTTAACCCCTTCTCTTTCAATTGGGACACTATGTCTCCTACATTAAACAAAATATCTTATTTTCATAGACAATTATTACAAAAAATACAGCATGTTGCATTGATATCCAAATTGATCATCATTCTTCACTGGAACTACTCTTAGTGCTCGAGCTACTTCCATGACTTCAGTTATTTGGAGGAATGTTTTATTTATTGCATCGATTGTTTTCATCTTCTTGATCTTGTTTCATCTGCAAACTGATAAATTAAGTGTAATGAGTGTATCCATATTGGTGAGAATAATGAAAATTGAAATAAATAATATACATCAATGTAAATCGAATAACAATATACCATATCTAAAAGTGACTCATAAATTATGTAGATGGTTTCAAAGCCAAGTCGCATGCCTTGTTGCAATAAGTCTTCCGTTGGCATAGTTCCATACTTTGTTTCCTACATGTTTTAAACCCCATTATAAATCATAGATTTAATGTAAATGATATTTTTGTTACATTAATTAGAAACTCAGAGAAGTAAAATTACATAGATACTTGCAATTCTATAATTAAGTTTTGATATGCCAACATATACTCACAACTCTTATCTAACCCAATGTCAATCAGTTCTTCGGATGAATCTTCTTTGTATATTAACACCTATTTGAAGACATTCAAGGATGTTTGTTATAAAAAAACTTAAAATATAAAAAAATGAAACCTTGAGTTGTTATAAGGAAATACTAACAATTACTCAAAAACTCTGAAAACAAACCTTTTTTCTTGGTTGTTCTATTTTATGTGCTGAATGAGTTCCATTTTGTTTTCTTTTCTGCAAGAAAATACCCGAAAATTAATATTTAATGCTAAATTATTATTTTATATGTACAAAGTCAATCATGATTACATACATTTGAAGCACGTTGTTGTTGACATGGCTCCTCCCGTGATGCAATTATTTTTATTTCTTTGACCATATCTTGTACAAATTCTTGAATATTCCTACTAGCATGTTTCACATATCAGCTTGTTCAACATTTGATATTTTCTTAATCTTCCCGAAAAAGGCAGTAATTTATTTTTATATTGATATATGAAAACTAAATATAACAAAATCGATATTAATAAATGTAGGTTTGTAGTAATATATACATATAATTCTAGAAAGTCATTTTAATTAAAAATATTACCTTTTGAATCATTCTTTTTTGTTCCTGTATGTTTTTACTATTGCATGTATGGCATGTTTCAGTTACCATTTCTATGGAAATGATTCCTTTAGTTTAGATATATTTTGGTTCTTAGAATCATTTGATTGATTTTTGAATTGTAAGTGGAAAGTATGTATATACGTTCATTTAACTAGATCCCACATAGTTTTGTAAGTAATTCCCCCCAGTCATTAACATCCAACACCACTCCAGATGAGCTAAGGACCAATTCATTGTGATTTACATGTTCTATAAATTTTCTTTTCTTAGAACAACGTTGATATTTTCCTTGATTGTTTTTCCATGTTTTTTTTTTCTAAGTAAAGACTAATTCTATTAATAAAAGTAAAATTATAGTTACAATGCAGTCGAGACCTTAGAGGAGGTTCAGGACGGTCCAACAGGACAAACAAACAGTTCGAGAATTGGGATTTACCAAATACAAAAGCCCAGGGCTATATAGAGAGAACAGACTAGAGTGATAGATCTCAGAAAAAGACAGATTATAAACTATGACCATACTATCTGAACTGCCCAGATATTCATGAGCAAAATTACAGAGCCAAAAACTTAAAACTATAACAAAACTACATGCCTGATGCAGAAAGATGTTGACAGAAGCCATATAGGCATAACAAAATGGAGTGAAGAATAGAGAGAGGACCAGAGAAGCAGACATAACCCAGGAGTCTTTAAACAACAGAATCATGTTCCGTAATTTCCTCCTCCACGGGGCAAGGATAGCCCATCCATGTGTCATCCATATTATCCTTGAGAGCTAAGTCACTGCCATCTGGAGGAGCTGCCAACTGTCGCATGCTATACGAACCATCCGTCGGTTGAGTAGAGACTGGGACGTTCTGTTGATTTCTGTCTGGAGGCTTGGAGATGTCGCTGACATTTCCTTCACCCTGCAAATTGCCACAGTTGAACCCGAAACCCACATCTACCCCCAGCTGCGCGCTACCTCCTAGAGACTGAGTTGAGGACGTGTTCACAGCAACAGTGGGCCTAGCTTCTTCCTCTGAGAAGATTACTGTAATGCTGGCCGAGAGAGCAGGTTGATTGAGGCGACTGTGAAACATGAAATGAGTGGTTTGAAAGGAATTGTGTGGGAGTGACCTGCTAGTTTCTGAGGTAGGGGAAGCCGAAGCCAGAGGAATGACAGGCAGAGGAGCAGGCTGAGAGCATCCATGGCCTCCACGACCGCCACCTCGGTGACAGCTACCACGAGGATGCACCATGGGCAAAGTAACAGGGTAGATGGGAGGGGAAGAAGAGCAGGATGAAACAAAGTAGATGTCGGTGTGAGGGTGCTTGTAATGCTTCAAGAACCAGAAATGCATTGCCACCTTCATTACACTACAAGAATGTAAAACCGGAGGTAGTTGCATGGGGGGAGGCCAGGGGTAGATATTGACAGGGAGAGTCGAGGCAGCCATTAAAGTAAAACCAGGTGAAATGTCTCGAACCCACTGCACATTCAATTCCGCATGACAGATGATCTACCTGAATTTAACATGAATCGTTTCCATCCGCGGGAGGGCTTGGGTAGGTTTGCTATTCTGCCACCTGCTGTACCAGCTGCCACCAAGACACAGAGCCATCATAAATTGAGCTTTAATGCACCCGCATCCGGGTCATTGTTTTTCCATGTAGAATGTTAAACATATATGAATTAATACATTGTTACATTACCTAATATTCTTAAGTATATTGTCAAAGAAAATTCAAAAAATAAAATAAAAATATCATATTAAGTAGTATTTTTTCATTCACCCGATTCATCATCTTGCAATTTTTTTATCATCCTTTTACACTCTTATGCACTGAGATTAGAAATAAACTTATCAACCTTATTCATTTTGTGGCTCTGCATGACAGACACCAACCAATACAAATTAGTTAAACTTACATATAGTTCAAAGATATTAATTTTATAAAGAATTTATAAAGAACTTGCATTCTCTACTTTTTTTGATGTACTGTCATTGTGTTGATCAAAATGTTTGTTACTTGACAGCTTCACAGACATTTTTTTATCAATATACAGCTTGTACCATTCAATATAGAAACCATTAAATATATTTTACAAATAAATCAAATAATTTTGAAAGAAAAAGAGCTTGGTAAGCAATACGTTTATCTAAATAAATGCATCAGCGCGTTTATCCCATTAAATGCACCAAGCATTTAATTGCTCAACACCATCATGGAAAATTACTTTTTAAAATTAATGTTAAATTATGACAATGTGATTTGTAAGGAAAAACACACCGTAATGATTTAACATTGTTATTTGGAAGAGGCACAATGGTGCATTATATTACATTAGAAGCAATGATGAATATACTCGACAAAATTGACAGTGTTATAATATACCAGTGTGTTGTATTACAAAGGTCACGCCAGTGCGTTACATTATACAGGCCACACAATGGAACATATATCCTTTTTTTTTACAGAAACTGTTGATCGGGTTTGGATCTAATGCAATATTTGATTCCCCTACATTACTTGTAAAATTCTCTCTATATAGTAAGTACACAACCCATTAAATCTAAAATTCCTAAAATTGAAAACCATAATTGTGAAGTGATAGAGGAAGTTAAACCCTAAGGTGAAATTTTGTGGGAAGAAGAAGCAAGGTTTTGAGGTAAGTATTGAATTTTATTATCTTTTTTCTAAATTTTAATTAAATCTAAATAGGAACATAGATCATAAAAAAAATTACTAGTAAAATCAATTTGATTTTTTTATTATACAAGGTTTTTAATTTTTTTTATGAATTGTGTAACAAAATTTATAAAGACTTTTAACAATAAAATTGAAATTTTTTCTTCTCCATGGTTTTGAGTGAATCACTATACCTTTCAAATTTTGATCTTTTTGTAGTTCCAAAATATATTGTTGCTACACAGTGCTCCTAGTATGCTTCTCTTGCTAATGATCTCTCTTTTAATTAAACCCTAATAGAAATTGTAAATATTTTTATTAGTAAAATAAAGAATATAATTTGAAATTTTTACTATGCATGGTTTTGAGTGAATCACCATACCTTTTAGCTTCTAATCTTCTGAATAGTTCTATTGCTCCAAAGTATTATATCGTTGTACAATATTCCGGCTATGTCTCTCTTGTAAACCACTCCCTTGAATTTTTGGGAAAAATAATGAAATAGATAATAAACGTTTACTATTTAAAAGACTTTATGAAATTAGATTTCAAAAAATAAATTGTTTCTCGTTTTTGAATTAAAGAATAAAGAAAAAAAAAAAAAAAAATTCAATCTATCCAAACATCAATGTGATCGATAGTAAACCTCACTAGTGCATTTATAAAAAAAGTGCATCGACATTGTCGGGGCACCAAATATTTTCAATGCACTGACATGATACAATTCTTTTTTATTTTCAAAATCCTGAAATGGTGCGATTAATTTTTTTAAAGAAACGTGAGGTTTGTATTTAAATACATCAATGTTGTAATTTCTATTACAGCGCCGAGAAGGTTGAATTCATTTTTATGTTCTAAAATATGGAAACAATGGCACACCAGTGTTCATTTTTTTTAATGCATCGATGCATTTTTTTTACAAGAGCACCGATATCATAACAATTTTTTTCTTTTCTAGAATGGTGGAAACTACTACGAGTATTATTTAAACTCCTCGGTGGTGGTATTATTTAAACGCATCGGTGCACTTTGTTATGATAAGTGCTCCGGTCAGGTTTAAAATCTCTCTGAAATTTTATTTTTACGTGAAATGGCATATAAATCTAAAATTATCCTTTAGGATGCATCCACATGAACTATAGTAGTTCATAGTATACATTTTCCAATTAACATCGCCTTATTATTGAAAAATGGTTTGAAAACTATATTGAAATTTATATTGTGGCTATATGGTTCTCGAGATTAATTTTGGATATGAAAAAAAAAATTGACTTTCTTAAATGCAGGGACAAAATCTCAATAACATCAAATGGCCAATCCCAAAAATTTCAATGTTCCATATTGCTGATCAAAGTCATTCACGGAGTTCTCCCTTTCCATTTCTAATAAGTTAAAGTTTTATCTATATTTCAATTGTCTAATTGATTATTATTTTTTTTAAATCCATGTAAATTTGAATGAAAATGTATCCAAATTTGTTGGATCCTAATTCAAAATCGAGTTTAGATACAAAAAACATTCCTCCATTTTAAAAACGTTGGAAGCTCTTTCCAGGAGCAGCATCCATCCACAATATTGGATCAACAATGGTAAAAACATGGCATCTTCCACCCGCAATATTGGATCAACAATGGTAAAAATTGTTTGGTATAATGTAGTTTCAACAAACCAATTTCATTGACATGCTTACTAATATTGTACTAATGAATTTCAATATTTTTTGAAACTAGGATTCCACTGATGATGAGCGACCCACCTGACATCTTCCGGTGCACCCCACTACAACATTAACTCGATATAGACTTTCATTAATAGTAAGAATTAGAGAGGAAAGATACAAAGAATGGTTGAATCAACAACCTATTCAATTCCCACTATGACCAGATTCACCAACTAGAAATGACTACAACAATAGTAGTTCTTCATCACAAGCTGGAAATGGAATCAAATAAATAGAGGTTGGTATGGATGATTGCTTATGGGATACAACTACCATGGAGTAAATTATGTTAGATACATTCCAAAATGATGATCTAGGGGATGATGCTCATATCAAAGATACCTTATTTAAAAGCGTGAAATCTACTTCCACCACCCCTCTCTTTGGACGTGGTGGCAAACCAGAGTCTACTCCACTAGTGACAATGATGTTTTTATACAACTTGAAAGAAAAGTTTGTCATGATGAATGAATGTTTCTTGACAATATTGAGGTAATTCACCTCCATGATCGATAAAGTCCCTTATATTCTGAGAGATCTTGTCACATAGTCAACATTAATAATTGGTTCTTTTATGAACGTTAAATATTGACATTGTACAATTATATTCCCCACCAACTACATGTTATTCAAAGATAAGGTTCTTTTGAGTGATAATGTCTTGTCGGGTAGCTATGAAGAGGAAAAGACATTGTTGAAAATCTTGGGTGTTGAGTACATATCATATCATGCATGTATGAATGATTGTATTCTATATAGAGGAAAATTTGGAGACAAAGATATATGTCTAATCATAAGATATTTAGGAACACATGGTTCTCATAATAAGATATTGAGGAACATTCCTATCATCTGAAGGATTCAAAGGCTCTTTCATTGAAAACAATTAGCTATATTCGAGGGATGACATGCCTCGCACAGAAGTGAGTAATGAGTTATGTGGTTTCCAATATATTCAATATCCATGTTAGGTCTCTGTAATACTAATGTATCCAACTTATTATTATTTTTAGTGTATCCCCCTTATTATTATTGTTGTGCCCTTGTAGACCCCATATTGTTATTGTTGTGACCAATAGAAGCCCACTATTGTTATTGTTGTTCCCTTACATTATTATTTCTATGTAGGCTCTATATAATGTGACCCCTTATACTCCTATATATACAAAGGAGGTCTTGTCATTTGTATCTCGATGAGGATACTTTCCAAGTCGTTGATCTATCTTTTTGTAACTTGGTTGCATATCATTTTGTATCAGAGCTTTGGATTTTAGACTTTCGTTGCTTCAAATAGGCCATCATGGAATTTTCGATATAACTTTTGGTACAAAAATTCAAAAGCTAAAATTGTGAGCACATAGAATACAAATCTTGATCAAATTTGTGCCAAAATTTTTGGATCTTGGTTCACTATATTTTCAGAGATATGGCCCAAAAAGCTAGGGGTTTTTCATGCTCCATAATTCAGTATCAAACAAGTGGTTGTGGGAAAATCTTCATAAATTTATCTTCAAGCATCAAATTGGAATTTAGTAAAAAGTGACCTAAATAGAACAAAATATAGTTTATTGTATATCAATTTTAGGGTAGAAGGCTGAAACAGTGACACATGGCATTACAAACAAGTGCGATCTACTAAACCAATAGATATGAGGTCATGTGGGAGATTTCACACAACATTAACTTGAAGAATACGATTGTGGTATGAATTATGGATTTAGAAAGAAGACTCATCATTCTACCACACGAAGGAATTTCAAACCTTGGATATCCACAATTATAGAGTTACAATTGTTTAAAGATCGATCTCCTAAAAGCAAGAAAAATGTGTGTATTTTGCTTTTTAGAATTGCATCAAGTTTGTTTGAAAAATTAGTTTGAAGAGATTCCATGGGCATATTCAATCATATATATTAGTATGTGGTTCTAATATTCCTCCAAAACAAAAGATATCTACACCCATTAAGGCCTTGGAAAGCTCTACTATGACAGATGAAGAGGAAGAATTATAGTGTGATATATCAATCACTCTCACAAAGAGAAGACAAAGATGAGCTAAAAGGGGACATGGATGGTTTAAAATAACAAATAAAAGGTGACATGAATGGTATGAAAGGAAACATGGAGGTTTTTAAAGTAGACATGGATGCAATGAATGTCAAGATGGAAGGGTTGACAAAGTTGTTGAAAGAAAGGCTTCCTAGTGGTATTTTAGGTCCCTATAATACTCGTGATTCCCTAATTACTATTGTCATTGTAGTCCTTATTGTTATTATTATTCCCCTATTGTCACCATATTTTAATTAGTGTGCCCCATAGAAGCCCACTACTATTATTGTTGTGCCCTTTTATTATTATTGTTAGGTCGGTTTTGATTATATTGTGGCACCTTAGACTCCTAGATATAGAAAGGAGGTTTATAAATTGTATCATCCAAGAATTGTTAATATGTGTAACGTAAAGGAGGCTTGCTCCTGAAAGAGGCTTATTTTTAAGTTGTTATTTTGAAGTTGTTGATCTATCTTTTCTTTCTTTTTGTGCGCTGTTTCATAACATATATTATCAGAGATTTAGATTTTAGGGTTTCACTACTCCAAAAAGGTGTTTATGTAATTTTCACTATAGATTTATTTTGTGACCTTTCAGAAGCTAAAACAAAAACCCATTTGAGCCAAAATATAGATGCTACTTTGTTCCAAATTTCATATCTTTTCGCTCTATATTTTCTGAGATATGATCTAAGGAAGTTAGGGTTTTTGCACGTTCTCGAATTGCATTCCAAACAGGTGACCTTGGGAAAATCGTTATAACTTTCTCTCTTAGTATCATATTGAAATTTTGTAAGAAGTTATAGAAAGAGGACAAACATTATCATTTTATACATTGTTTTCAAGTCCAAAGGTTGAAACAGTGAGACGTGGCACTTCGTATAAGTTCTCTCTACCGAAAAATGTATAATTAGGTTATATTGGGAGATTGTGCATAACTCTTCCTTGGAGAATCTAACATCGATCAGACTGGTGGAGTTGCAAAGAGAACTCAGAGGGTTACCACATTTTTTAATTTTAGACCTTGGAGATTCAAAATTTTAGTGATACATTAGATTCAATATCGAGCTCCTACAAAGTGAAAAAAAGGTGCGTAGTTTTTTCTTAATTTTGCATAAGTTTGGTTCGAAAGATTAGTTTGAAGTAATTCAAATGGCATATTCATGCACAATTATCATTAATTGATGCCCCAAATAAGGAAAATGGAAACACCTAGTAAGCAACCTAGGAGCTCTAGCATGAGTCATTAATAAGAGGAAGAAATGAAACATGATATATCAAAATTATGAGACCATGTGTAACAAAATTCACTCTCACAAAAAGTAATAGAAGCTAAGATGGATGGTTTAAAGGAAGGCATGGAAGCTAAGATGCATGGCATGGAATATAATATGGATGGTTTAAAGAAAGGCATGGAAGCTAAGATGAATGTCATGGAAGCTAAGATGAATGACGTGGAAGCTAAGATGGTTGGTTTAAAGAGAGGCGTGAAAGCTAAGATGAATGACTTGGAAGCTAAGATGGAAGGAAAAATGGACGAGTTGAAGATAGGTTTGAAAAAGCTGCTACAAGAAATGTTTACTAATGATGAAATGGTATTAAAAGGAAACTCATGATGAGTATAAAATAAATGTTAATTATGATTTCATAGACACAAACGTTGGATTGAACTCCCACCATGCTCCAAAGATCGATATGAGGAAGTTTGATGGCAAGGATCCCGTAACATGGATTCTATAGATGGAGAAATATTTCGATCTCCATGTGCAAAACACACAAAAGGTATTCATTGCAACTTTATATTTGGAAACAAATCAACTTATATGGCATCGATAGATTTTCTCTCGTAAGCAAATTATCACTTGGGCAATTTTTTATAGAAGAAATGACTGCACATTATGAGGATACAAAAAGAAACACCTTTTTTAGCCAATTGATAAGCCTCAAACAAAAGGGTTCAATGATGGAGCATATTAAGGACTTCCAAAAATTGAATATAAATTTAAAAGATATTCCAAAGGAGCATAGTATTGATGTGTTCATAGGGACTTTAAAGGATAATTTCCAACAAGCAGTTTGCCTATGGGAACTTGCTTCATTGGAGAAGGCATCTAGATTGGCAAGAAAAAATGGAAAGCAAAATTATGGAAACCAAGAAGCATACCACTCACAATTATAAAGATGGAAGTGTTGTTTCCCCTAACCTTCCACAACCTACAAGGTTGACAGCACAACAATTGGAAGAAAAAAGAGAAAAAGGGATGTGTTACAGTTGTGATAGAAAATACACTAAAGGTCATAAGTGTGTTGAGAAAAAATTATTTTACATCGATTGCGAAGAGGAGGAAGAAAAGGAAAAAGAAATGTCAAAAGAATAGGATGTATATCAAGAACAAACACTAGAATAAGAAATGAATCCAGCCATATCTTGTAATGCATTGGCTAGAATTACCACTCCTGAAACTATCAAGATAGAAGGACATATAAAGAAGAAAAAGGTAATAGTCTTGATTGGTTCGGGTAGTGCCCATAATTTTATTCATTGAAAGATAGCCAAGGAATTGAATTGCTTCCTATATCTAGCACCAGAGTGTCAAGTGATGGTTACAATTGGAGAAACCATAAATTGATCTAGAAAGTGCCATAATATCAATATATACATGGGAGAATATGTATTGAATATCCCAATGCTTTCCATTCCAATGGGTGGTGTTGATGCTGTACTAGGAGTCCAATGGCTACAATCCTTGGCTACAATAACTTTTAATTTTCAAGAGATTTTCATGAAATTTTGTTCGGAAGGAAAGGAGGTTGAATTAAGGGGTATCACAGGGAAACTAGTAAAGATTATTAGCTCGAACGAAATGACAAAGCTTCTAGAAAAAGAACAACAAGGTGTAATTTCACAATAATGCTCACTAGAGGTTCCCACATCGAAATCATCTATTTATGCAGATCTCCAAAAATGCTTAGACAAACATTCCAAGGTATTTGAGACTCCCAAAGGCCCCCCACCTATTCGTGATCATGATCATGCTATTCATTTGATTCCAAGAAGTGTTCCTCCAAACATCAGGCCTTATAGATATCCCTATGCCCAAAAGAGTGAAATTGAACGTATGGTTGTAGAAATGTTAGAGGCTGGTATAATTCAACCTATTCAAAGTTCTTTCTCTACTCCATTAGTATTGGTGCACAAGAAGGATGGATCATGGTGCATGTTTCCAGATTATAGGGAGCTCAACAAGCTCAATATTAAAGATAAAATTCCCATTCATATCATTGATGAATTATTGGATCAATTGCATGGATCAATTTACTTCACCATGATGGATCTTCATTCAAGATATCATTAAATCAGAATGAAGACTGAAGACATTCTAAAAATAGCATTTATAACTGATGAGGGTAATTATGAATTTGTGCTCATGTGTTTTGGCCTTACCAATGCACCTTCTATATTTCAAGTTTTTGTGAATTCCATTTTCAAACCCTTAGAAAATGTGTGTTAGTATTTTTTGATGATATACTAATCTACAACAATTATTGGAAGGATCATCTTCAACATCTTGATAGGGTGCTCAATCTATTAGAGGAGAAAAAATTATATGCAAAAATCTCCAAATGCTTCTTTGGAGTACAAGAGGTTGAATATCTACGTCATATTGTATCTCATGAAGGTGTTAAGGTAGACCTTAGAAAAATTAAAGCCATTAAGGAATGGAAAATCCCTACATCCAAGAATCTGCAAGGATTTCTCAGGTTGACAGGGTATTATCGCAAGTTTGTTAATAATTATGGGAGGATGACAGCACCTCTAACAACATTATTGAATAAAGATGCATTTTTATGGACTCCAGAAGCAACAAAGGCCTTTCAACATATTAAATAGGTAATGTCCCAAGCATCGGTCTTAGCTATGCCAAAATTCACAAAAACCTTTATTGTGGAATGTGATGCCTCAGGAAATGGAAGTAGTGTTGTTTTAATGCAAGAAGAAAGACCCATTTCTTTTGAAAGTTCTTCAATCAAAGGAAAGTATTTACACAAAGATATTTATGAGAAGGAAATGTTGGCAATACTACATGCACTTAAGAAATGGTGACCCTACCTAATGGGGAGACACTTCAAGGTAAATATGGATCATGATAGTCTTAAATACCTTTTAGAACAAATATTATCTTCAAAAAAGAAATTAAAATGGGTCACAAAGATGTTGGTTTATGAATTTGAAATCATCTACAAAAAAGGGAAGAACAATGATGTGGCAGATGCTCTCTCAAGGAAGGACGAGGATGTGGAAGCATTGCTTTGTGCCATTTCTATTATCCAACCATATTGGATAAATAAAGCATGGGAAGAACGGAAGAATGAAGAAGAAGTGTCGACACTCATTCAAAAGTTACAACAAGATCCTAGTACATCTGATAAATTTAGCTAGAAAAATGATTCGTTATGGTACGAAGATCACTTATACCTATGTAATAATTCCAAACTCAAACAAAATATTCTTATGGAATTGCACACTTCTCCCTTAGGAGGGCACTCGAGATTTTTAAAAACTTACCATAGGGTTAAGAAGGAATTTTTTGGGATGGACTTAAATCATATATTCAAAAGTTTGTGGTAGAATGTTTGGTTTTCCAACAAATGAAAATTGAAACAATTAATACCCCAGGTATATTAGAACCTTTACCATTCCAAACCAACATTGGGAGGAGGTTTCAATGGATTTTATCACAGGTTTACCCAAGTCCGAAGGAAAGAGTGTCATCATGGTGGTAGTTAACAGACTTACCCTGTATGTACACTTTTGTGCATTATATCATCCATTTAAAGCCACTACAGTTTCTACTACATTTATGGAAACAATCCAACAGCTACATGGAAACCCAAAGATTATTGTAAGTGACAAAGATCCCATTTTCTCTAGAAATTTTATGACATAATTATTTTCTTTTATTGGTACCTTGTTACCTCATAGATCACTTTATCATCCTCACTCTGATGGGAGAAATGAGATAGTAAACAAAATTTTGGAGGGATATATTCATTTCTTTGTCTTTGATAAACATACATAATGGGTCAAATGCTTGCCTCTAGTTGAATGGTGATATAACACTTCCTTCCATACTGCAACAAAATGACCCCATTTATTGCACTTTATGGATATCATCCACCATCCATCACATCATATTTAAGAGAAAATTCTAAGTTTGAACTAGTGGAAGATCACATCAAGCATCAAAAACAAGTTCTCCAACTTTTAAAGGATAACCTCTCTTTGGCGCAGAATAAAATGAAACAACATGCAAATCAACATCGTAACAAAAGAATTTTTGATGTTGGTCACTGAGTATTCCTATGGATGCAACCATGTAAAAAAAGTCCCTTAAGCAAGATAAGAAGGATTACAAATTGTCACCAAAGTATTATGTTCCATACAAGGTGTTGCAAAAGGTTGGTACTATGGCATACAAATTGGAGCTTCCTGCAGCTTCCCGAGTGCACCAAGTTTTCCATGTTTCATGTTTAAAGAAGGTTATAGGTGACAAGCTCCCAGTTCAAACAATATTACTAGAACTTGAGGAGGAAGGAAAAATCGTATTGGAACCTGTAGCAGTAACATAAAAAGGAACTCGACAACTATGAAATTGATCAATTTGGGAGTATCTCATCAAGTGGAAGAACTTATCCACTAAAGATTCCACATGAGAGGATGAGAACTTTATACAGAAGCATCCATAACTACTCAAGCATTGAGGACAACCCTTTTTTTAATGAGAGGGGCATGTTAGGTCCCTATAATACTAGTGATTCTCCCATTACTATTGTCATTGTATCCCTTATTGTTATTATTGTGCCCCTATTATCCCCATATTGTTATTAATGCACCCCATAGGAACCCACTATTGTTATTATTGTCCCCTTTTATTATTATTGTTATCTCGACTTTGATTATATTGTGACACTTTAGACTCCTATATAAAGAAAGTGTTATCACCCAGGTTGTTCCCTATGACTCCAAAGGGAATACGGCCAGGGTAACCACTAACCAATCTTTGGACTACAGCTTCTAGCCCAGCTGTAATCAGAGAGGGCTCTCTCTGTAAGGTTTGTCACTGTTTTTATGGAGTTTTAGGCTAGTTATGAGGTAAAGGTTTGTTTGTTTTGTGTTTGGTTGGTAGGATGATTTCTGATAATTTTGAAATGTTCTCTGCAGGTAGATTAATCCATTGGGCAATGGAGTCCGTAGCTGTTGTTTCCTTGTGATCCTGGTTTAGTGCATCTGGAATTACAGGGCCTTTATATATTTCATAAAACAAACTGTAAATTGTGAGGGTGAAGTGTGAATCATCTGTGGGGTCGTTAATATGCCATGATTATTGTCACTTGTGATCATTTATTCCACCCATTTCCACCATTCTTCATCATGTCATTTATTATAATTTATCATTTAAATCCATTTTATAAATGATTTATGCTCTCATGGATGAATATTATTTATTCTCATTTATTTCTAATAAATTGATTATTATGCA
>APFE030757343.1:222979-237142 GCA_000404065.3 Pinus taeda | reverse complement strand
AGAGGAAGAGGCAGAAGCCAGAACAGAGGTGGAAGGAACAGTCCAGCAAATGCTCAAGGAAGTGGCAGCAATTCAGATTAGAACCAAGGCCAAGGCAACAGCCAACAAAGAGGACAACATCATGCTCAAGGACAGAGGTATGAAAAATCCAATGTCCAATGTTATTATTGTAAAAGATATGGGCATTATGCAAATGAATGTAGGAAGAAGCAGCATGATATGAGTAATACTTCTAGTGCAAATATCACTAGAGAAAATATCAGCCAAAATAATGTTTTATTAGCCTGTAACATGGCTGAAACAAATAGTGAGGATATATGGTTTCTAGACTCAGGTTGCAGCAACCATATGACAGGAAACTTAGCTTTGTTTTCTGCTCTAGATCAAGGTGTGAAGTCACAAGTCACACTTGGGACTGATAGCAAAATATCTGTTATGGGAAAAGGAGAAGTAAAAATATTTACAAGGCAAGGAGAAAGGAAAACCATAGCAGATGTCTACTATGTCCCCGGAATGAGATGTAACCTCTTGAGTATTGGACAGCTTGTCCATAAGGGGTACAATGTTTTCTTTAAGAATGATGTATGCACCATCATGGATATAGCACCCAGCAAAAGATGTATTGCTGAAGTGAGGATGACGAGGAACAGAATGTTCCCTCTCAGAATAAGGGCATATCTGAAAAACGAAGAAGTAATTGCAGCAGTCACCCAAGAGGCTTTCCAAAGTGTACCTAAGGATGAAAATTGGTTGTGGCACTTGAGATTTAGACATCCCAATTTTGGAGGTCTTAACTTGCTGAGAAGAAAAGGAATGGTGAAAGGATTACCATTGATAGAGAAACCAAACAGCCTTTGTGAAGGTTGCATGTTGGGAAAACAACACGGAGAAAGTTTTCCATCAGGGAAATGCATAAGGGAAAAAGCACCCTTAGAGATTGTCCACTCAGATGTATGTGGACCGATGCAAACCCCATCACTAGCAGGCAGCCAATATTTTCTAACTTTCATTGATGATTTTACGAGAAAAACTTGGGTGTATTTTCTAAAGAATAAAAGTGAAGTGTTTGAAAAATTCCGAAATTTCAAAGCACTTGTTGAAAACCAAAGTGGCCTGCGTATCAAAGTTTTGAGAACTGACAGAGGAGGTGAGTATATCTCCAAAGAATTCCTACGGTTTTGCAGAGAAAATGGAATTCACAAGCAATTTACAGCAAGATACACTCCACAGCAAAATGGAGTTGCTGAAAGGAAGAACAGGACCATCATGGATATGGCGAGAAGCATGTTGAAGGCAAAGCATTTGCCAAATGATTATTGGGCTGAAGCTATAAATTGTGCAGCGTATATTCTGAACAGGTGTCCTACAAAAGCAGTGATGAATAAAGTGCCAGAAGAAGCATGGACTGGGAGAAAGCAAGGAGTCACCCACATGAAAGTTTTTGGATGTGTGGCTTATGCACAAATTCCAGATCATCTAAGGAGGAAGTTGGACAGCAAAGGGGAGAAATGTCTTTTCATTGGATACAGTGAAGAATCCAAAGCTTACAGATTGTATATCCCATCTACCAAGAAGTTTTTTATCAGCAGAGATGTTCAATTCATTGAAGAGGAAGCTTGGGATGGAAGCATAGAGAAAACAGTGAATGTTAAAAACTGTTTGTCTCATGATGAAGATGATGAAGAGGTGGCTGAAGGGCATCCCCAAACAGCAGCGCCAACACCAGGACAGCAAGCGACACCCTTGAGGAGAAATGAAAGTACTTCTCCACGCACACCACAAAGTGGAAATTCAAGTGCATTTTCAAGCACTTGCACACCAAATGAAAGAGGTAAGAAATTTAGAAATTTAAGTGACATTTATGATGAAGGAATGAATTCCTTGTTTGCTTTGTATTGTCATGTTGATGATCCTATTCATTTTGAAGATGCAATCAAAGATAAGAAATGGATAGAAGCTATGGATGAGGAAATGCCATAGAGAGAAACAAAACATGGGATTTGGTTGAGCTACCAAAAGGTAAAGAAATCATTGGAGTTAAATGGGTCTATAAGACCAAGTGCAATGCTGAAGGCAAGATAGAAAGACACAAGGCAAGGCTGGTTGTCAAAGGGTACAAGCAGCAGTATGGGAGAGACTATGAGGAGACTTTTGCACCGATTGCAAGAATGGAAACCGTAAGAGCAGTGCTGTCCATAGCAGCACAAAACAAATGGAAAGTTTACCAAATGGACGTGAAGTCAGCATTCCTAAATGGAGTGTTAAATGAGGAGGTCTATATTGAACAGCCTCTAGGATATGAGAGGAAAGGCCAAGAACACAAAGTATGCAGATTGAAGAAAGCTCTTTATGGGCTGAAGCAAGCGCCAAGAGCGTGGTACAGTAGGATAGATTTCTATCTACTCGAAAATGAGTTTGACAAATGTGAGGGAGAACCCACCGTTTACATCAAAGAAAAGGATGGTAAGATTTTAATTGTTGTGTTATATGTTGATGATGTGATTTTTACAGGTAATGATGATTACCTCATTAAAAATTTCAAAACAGTGATGAAAGATGAATTTGAAATGACTGACATGGGTTTCTTGAGATACTTCTTAGGCATAGAAGTAGATCAAAATGAAAATGGAATTTTTATCTCTCAAGCGAGATATGTAAATGAAGTGTGGGACATTAATATGCAAGAGTGCAGCAGCAATCACTCCCACAGTAATGCGATTAAAACTCACAAAGAGGACAGCAGCAAGGATTTTGATCCTAGCTTATATAAGAGATAGTTGGCAGCCTCATGTATTTAACAACAACTAGGCCAGATATAATGTTTGCGTTAGTTTAATTCCAGGTTCATGGAGAGGCCAAAGGAACCACTGGGCAACCAGCGAAAAGAATTTTGAGGTATGTCAAAGGCACTAAAAGTTTTGGAATTTTATATAATGTCTCAGAACATTCAGATTTGGTTGGATACACTTATAGCGATTGGGCTGGAAGTGTTGATGATCGGAAAAGCACTTCTGGTTATGTTTTTCACATGGGTTCAGGAGCCATTTCATGGGCTTCTAAGAAGCAGCCCATTATAGCATTGTCTACAGCAGAGCCTGAATATGTGGCAGCTACAACAGCAGCATGCCAAGCAGTTTGGATGAGAAGGATGTTGAGGAGCTTAGGCCGAGAGTAGGCAAAAGCGACAGTGATTTTTTGTGACAATAGCTCAGCTATTGCATTGTCAAAGAATTCAGTGTTTCACAAGAGAATGAAACACATTGATACAAGGTTTCACTACATCAAAGAATTGGTGAACAATGGAGAAATTGTCCTAGAACATTGCACGACTCACGAACAGGTTGCAGACATTTTGACAAAGCCATTGGATCAGAAAATCTTTGAATTCTTGAGGAAATGTTTGGGTATGATTGAATGCCCAGCAGTTGAAATTAAAGGGGAGTGTTGGAATGTTAACTCCAACTGCCATGCAGGAGCAGCGATGGCATCAAACTTAAATTCGCGTCGGGAGATCCCATCAGCGCAGGCAGGCAGTTCAGCGATTTAGTGATGTGCGAACAGCCGATATCACATCGGCGAAATGGAAGTGGAGACTCATAAAGTTTTGTTTGTTATTTGCGATGTGCGATCGCCGATATCGCTATCGGCGGAAACCAAATGGGCAGCCTTTACCATGAGATATGTTGCGACCCGATATCCCGGACCCGATGGGTATTCAACATTTTGTTTAAAGTTATTTCAGTTCCGGCAGTGGCTTGTTTTATGTTTTTTTTATGTTTTTATGCATATACTAAAATATGTTATATCGGAGGTATCGACAGAGATTGTGATCGGGAGTTCGCAATCGGGGAAACCATGGGTGCACACTTTTGCATATGTGTGTGCCATGTAATGAAGTCCGGACCCGATGGATTTCTAAAACCATATTGTATAATGGTTGAAGTAAAGGGCTGGAAACTAAATTCAACGTGAAGTAAAAGTTACATTGCCGTAAGTTTTCTCAGTAAACACTAAATGCAATTTACTGTGAATTGGTAAGTTTAAGTGAAGTTTTTAAGTTTGCGGAGTATGGGCACCAGTAAAAGCCAGTAAGACCATTTAATTTTTAATGTCTTTCTTTTACGGAAGTATGGCAATGTAAGTAACCTCTACTGTAGTCATATAGGTATGTAATTTTTTTTTTGGAAAATGAATGTAATGAAAGGGAGGCACAGCAGTGCGTATGAGTTGTTCTGTGTATGTAAAAGGATACACGCTGAAGCGTGAAAAATTATCCATATGTAATTCTTACACAGAGTTGAATTATTATTGGTGAATCCCTCTGTGAGAGAGTAAGAGTAATAGCAATCTTTTAATGAATAGAAATCCTTGGTGTGTGTATGCAAACTCTGTCCTCTGTACTCAGATTTTTTTTATGTTTCTGCTGTGTTAAAATTCCTGTGGAAAAAGGAAAACAGAGCATTGTCTCTATGTGTGAATTTTTATTGTTGTTTTTGGGATTTTACCAAAAAAATCCTCAACAGATTGAACCAGCCTGCCTTCCTGTTGCAGAATATACTTCTTGAATTCTGGGTCGACAGACACAACCATTCGAGATCTTCCAAACAAATTTGTTCTGAATATCTTCCCATACCTGCGCAGTTCGCGTGCACAGAATTCACATATTGTATTTGATTTATAAAATACGCGCCCATGTTAAAATTAACAGTACTTTAGCTCTCGCCCTTGAACGTTAAAATTAAGAGTACCTTAGCTCTCGATCTTGAACGTTAAAATTAACAGTACCTTAGCACTCGATCTTCAACGTTAAAATTAAAGAATGCATTAAAGAATTTAAAGAATGCTTGAAGAATGCATAGATTTTCTAAAGAATTAACAATACGTTAGCTTTCGATCTTGAACGTTAAAATTAACAGTACCTTAGCACTGGATCTTCAACGTTAAAATTAAAGAATAAATTAAAGAATTTAAAGAATGCATAGCCTTTCTAAAGAATTAACAATACGTTAGCTTTCGACCTTGAACGTTAAAATTAACAGTACCTTAGCACTGGATCTTCAACGTTAAAATTAAAGAATAAATTAAAGAATTTAAAGAATGCATAGGTTTTCTAAAGAATGCTTGAAGAATGCATAGATTTTCTAAAGAATTAACAGTACCTTTGCTCTCGATCTTGAATAAATTGGCGTGGTTGAGAAATGGAATTAATCCCTCGCATGAAGCTCAAGGTCTCTCCAATCAATGGCCACCCACTGGAACCGGGAGGCAAATTGTAGCCTCGACTGTCCTCCCTCCACACTATTCTGTAGAGTTGAAGCAGTAACATCGTCAGAACGAAACAGACGAAGAACACCAGCCATGAATATGTGACAGTTTCCGCCATTATCCCCAATTCAATGCTTTCCTCGGAGCACAACTATCCCCTCCCTTACTTTGAATCCTATAAATGGGCTTATCAAGTAATATACGCTACGCTTAAATTGGTCCCTACTGCCCCCTACTATTCCGTATTTGGCGTAGGATTCCAAATGTTTTTGTCCACTTCTGAGCAACCACTTGCAAATGGTTCCAGTTTGATGGTTACATTGCGTTGGTGTGCTATCGTTTTCTACTTTATGCCAGAATTTCAATATGTACCGTTTTCTACTTTATGCCAGAATTTCAAAATGTACCACAGAATCTCAAAATTTATTAGATTTGATGTGAAATCTACGTAAATTGGTCGGTAAACTTAACTCTCAAATTAAATGGTTAGTACAGGTCTATGAATTAAATGTGTCCAAAGAGTTTCACTCCAACACTCAACTAATTTCATGATATCTCCGTATATGGAACACAAATTATCTAATGTCCATGATTTCTTGGATCTCAACATATTTTTGGAGATATGATATTTTAATATATTATTTTGTAATTTTTTATTTATTTTTAGATAGATTTTTGTTTTTTTCGAAAAATTACCATTTTTTTCTTATTTTAATTAATCTTCAAATTTTTAATTTGGAAAACATCGTCGAAGTGTTATTATATATATTTAAGATTTGACTTTTTTGGATTAAAATGTGGTTTTATAACATTCTAGTATGTATTTTTTCCAATTCCACTAGTGTGAATTGAGATTGATTAGAAGTTATGGAAATTTTTTCAAAACTTATTGATTTTTTGCTTTCTTTATACTTGATGTTATATGTTCAATTCATCAAATATAATTCTAAGACTTGTAGCTAACTTATTTCTATTTCTCTTGAAATCTCTCAATATTTCATAATTTGAGGATTTTTACTTAACAACATATAGTAAAAATACCACATTATTTAAGGATTGTTCACAAACCCTAACTTTATAAACACATTTTTCAACATATTAGAAAAGAATAGACTTACAACAACCAATTTTGTAGAATTATTTGTTTTAAAGCTAATCTCAAAACTCGAACAATCTACTCATTCATATATATATAAAGACTTTATAACAATATTCAAACTGATGTTAGGATAACTCAATTACACAATTACTCTCTTCTTCATATATTTTAAAAGATAATGGAATTTAAAGACAACTTTCTTTAACCATTAGACGAGATCTAGACTAAAGTGCATGCAAGGTCACAAAAAAATGTGGGAGACAATTGCATGAATATTTTCATGACTATGCAATAATTGAAATCATTTCGGTGTTCTTTTCTTTTTGTGGGAAAAAACTCGTATATAAAAGTTTTATTGTGTGATGGTTCTTATTTTTATGAATATTATTGTATCAAGAAGCAACTAGTTTATGGAAGCTCATGGACACTATTTTTTTTTCTTTAATATAATTATCATATACTTATTTAATCTTGATTATTTGTCATGAAAAAATTAAAGTTTTATTCCTACTAAAAGAAGAAAAAAATGAATTGAAAAATTATTAATGTTAAATGATAAAGAGAAAATCTCTTTAAATGAGAATTAACTTTACCAAATAAATAACCGAAAAAATACACTAGATGTGTTATTAAAAAAAGCTCTTCATACATGTGTTGAAATATAAAAAAAGATATTTAGATATTTCATAAATTTTATATTTTAACTTGATATCTAATTATATTGTAAAAATAAAGAAAATGATTTCTAACTAATTTTGTTATTTTTAATTTGATATCTAATTATATGCGGAAAAGAAAGAAAATGATTTCTAACTAATTTTATTATTTTATAATAAATGTACCCGATTCTATATTAAATAATATTATTAAATTAGGTTTTATTATAAATAATACTATTAAATTTAGAGTTGATACTTATTTATGAGAGAACTTAGTTAAAATCATCTCATTATTAAACCTACAACCTTGTGAGGGTGCTCGCTCAATGTGGTGGCGAAAGTTTACGAGGGAACTTGGTTAGAATAATCTTATTATTAACCTTATACTTTTTTAAAACTGATTAAGGGGATAAGGGAAACAAGGCTATTTAATGGTTTAAATAAGATAATGATCTCTATGGTTGTTGTAGTGAGTTAAGGTGGTGGTATTGATAATATTTATAGTAAATTGAAGTAATTTTATATAAGATATAATTGAATGAAGTTATGGAAAAATGTGAATATTATAGTGATATGTAATATGTGTTAATTTATTTGAAACAGTTTAATTGTTGTTATTATATAGTACAACATAAAAGAAGCATAATTAAAAATATACCATTATATGAAAATCAATACTTTTGATATATATCTAAATAAGAGAAAAAAGTAACTCATTAGCCAAGTGATTCTTATATTCATCATACAAAATTTAGATTAAAATAGTGATAAATACAAATAAAGAATAATACCTATGTAAGATATAATTGAATTATGCTATGGAAAATGTAAATACTAGAGTGATATGTAATATCAATTAATTTATTTGAAACATTTTTATTGTTTATACAACATAGTGCAACATAAAAGAAGCATAATTAAAAACTTATCATTATATTGAAATTAACACACTTAGATATATGCTTAAATAAGAGGAAGAATTAACTCATTAGTGAAGTGATTCTTAAATTTGTCATGCAAGATTTGAATTAAAAGTGATAACTATAAATAAAGAATAATACCTATATTATGTCAGGTACAAATTACAAAAAATGTAGAAACCTAATTCATATAAGCATCTAAAAACAAGAACTAAAAACATTATTTTCTTAATCATTTTAATAAAAATTAAAAACAATCTAAAAATAGAAATATTTAAATTATTCATTAAATTTATTACTACTTAACTTTATTAACAAATCACAATTTGGTCCTCTAAACCTATTATATGAAATTATCATATGCAAATTATCTTTTCCCAAATGTGCTTACGTTTAATAAATATTTTAATGGTATTGCTAAACCAAAGCCAAATGAATTTTTGAAGAATAAATTTAGGCTTTTCTATCAAATCAACTGCTTAAATTAATTAATTATATATAGTAAGCTAAAGTGGTGGTATTAATAACCTTAGTAATATATTTTAAGTAATTTTATGTAATATATAATTGGATGAATTTGAAATGTAAATAATATAATGATTCTTAATTATTATTTATAAAAAAATATGTTTATACAATATAGCTCATGATGAAAACTTAACATTATATCAAAATCAACACACTCAGATATATGCCCAAATAAGAGGAAGAATTGACTTATTAGTGAAGGAGTGAAGTGATTCTTTTGTTTGTCATGGAAGACATGGATTAAAAGTGACAAGTATAGATAAAGAGTAATACCTATATTATTTTAGGTATAAATCAAAAACATTGTAGCAATCTAATTCTTATAAGAACTAGGATGTAAGGATTTAAAACTTCAAAATATCTAATAGTTTTAATAACAATTAAAAAAAAAATCTAAAAATACAATTTTTTGAAATTATTAACAAGCCACATATTTTAAGTAGTTTTATGTAAGATATAATTGAATGAAGCCATGGAAAAATGTAAATACTATAGTGATATGTAATATTAATTAATTTATTTGAAACATTTTTATTATTTAAAAAATATAGCTTAACATAAAGGAAGCATAATTAAAAACTTGAGATTATATGAAAATCAACACACTTAGCATATATGCCCAATTAAAAAGAAGAATTAACTCAATAGTGAAGTGATTCTTAGATTTTTCATGCAAGATATAGATTAAAAGTGAAAAGCAAAACTTAAAACTTTTAAAAAATCCAATAATTCTAATAGCAATTAAAAAAATTCTAAACAAACAAATATTTAAAATTATTTGATAAATTTATTACTACATAAAATTATTAACAAATCATTTTTGATCTTTGAAACTTGTTAGATGAAATTATCATTGCGTATCAAAATTCTATTTACAAATTATATTTTGTAAAATACATTTAATAGATATTTTAATGAAATTGCGAAACTAAATATATATATATAGATATATATATATATATATATATATAATATATATAATATTATATTTATCAATTATATAATTTAAATCTTTTTTAAAATATATATAAATAGTTAAATTAATTTAATATATAAATTATCAATAATTTAAAAATAATTTTAATTGCTGAAATATATTTTATTGATATCTATTTATAAACATATTAAAAAAAAAAAAAAAAAAAATTAACATCAAAATAAAACTAAAATTCAATGGTTGACTTTGTTCCATGCCTTTGAATATATGTAATCGCTATTTATTCAAAATAAACCACAGATAATTTCTAATAGTTGCTATTTATTCAAAATAAACCAGAGATAATTTCTATTAGTATTTTAGTATTTTGTTAATTGTTTATTTATATAAAATGAGTGGACAAACCGTCAAATTTTTGCATTTCATAATATATGGTCTAGCTTGACATTTGATTGTTCAATAGGTAGAATGAATAGGAAATTAGGTAGCTAGGTTAGATAGAAAATAGAAAAATAAAATATATTTACTAATTGAGCATTTCATAATTTTGAGTATCTATTTAAATTGGTATTCACATTTCAAATAGTGGAGAAGGAAATTAAGTAGTTAGGTTAGATAGAAATCACAAGAATGAAATATATATTTATGAATTGGACATTTTATAATCATATGTGTCCATTTAAATTAGTATTCACAATTTAATTGTGAGAATGAGTAGGTTTTTATGGATATTGTGTTTTTCACGAAAATATTAAATTGATTTACAATGAAAAAATTATTTATACTTTCTATTGCTTTTTGAATTAGTTGTAGCATAAATTTGTTTGTTATATTAATTAATTATATCAATTAATATAATTATATTAGCATATACTGTCTATGTAGGATTATAGGCATTATTTTCACATAATGCTATTAATTATTTAATAATATAATTATATTGGGTAAATGTGAAAAAGTAAACATGGATTTAGAAAAATAAAGTAGTTAATATTTGAAATTTCATGTATTGTTGTAAAGAAGACAACTAGAACATAACATCTTTAGTTTATGACTCTTAGATAATGATTTTGATCAAAAGAGAGACTAATCTATCAAGGTTCAATAAAATGATTCCTATAAACATAATCGACAAATTGTTTTTGTTTTCATAATAATATTTAGTAATAAAAAACAATTCTAAACATATATCCAACACATTTAAAATATGACATCATTATATTAATTATACATCCAATAAATATAAAACAAAGATAAATTTATTAAGGTTCAATAAAAAGATTCCTATAAACATAATAGACAAATTGTTTTTGTTTTTATAATATTTAGTAATAAAAAACAAATCTAAACAAATATCCCACACATTTAAAATATGACATCATTATATTAATTATACATCCAATAAAGATAATAACTAAAGTTACTTCAAATTTCAAATTTATTAAAAACTAAAATCTACAAAAACTTACTGTTATGTAATACTTCTAAAACACTTACAAAATAAACACTCATTAATTTGATGTCCGTCTTCCATTAATAAATCTTTCAATTAACAAATAAGCAGAAGACATTAATGATATTGGTTGACATATTGAGCTTTAAAATCACATAAGAAGAAGACAATAATGATATTAGTTAATCATTTATAATTACTTAAGATTTAAGTCAATTTAATCGAGTTTTTCACTCTTATCATTTATAATTTTCAGAAAAAGACGAATTTAGGCATCTCAAATACGTATGTCGTCTGTGGGAGTTGAGTTGCGTGTAGAGTGATCTGTTGAGAGTTGAGTTGAGTGTAGAGGAGATCTAGAAATTTCGAAACAGTTTTTCAACCATCCTACCGACCATTGTGATTGGTGACAAAAATTAGCGTACACAGGATTGGCTATTATAATTATTTACTTATTTATAGCGATTTCCAGGAACTTAACATTTCATATAATTGAGCAGAGTCTCTGCTTCTGGTAAATCTAGTGGCGTGTTTGAGAAAATGGCCATGCCCTCCTCTTTATTGTCATTCCATTTTCCCGTTCCTACGACGTTTAATACCAGAAGCAGTGGCACCAAACAGAACCTACGATCTGGTAGGCACAGGCATATAATTTGAAGTTTTATGTGGCGTTAGTTCCAACTCGGCTTCTTATTAATATTTTTTAATACGCAGGTTCAAGCAAAGATCATTGCTTGTGTCGGAGAAGGCACACCTCCCCTTTCTAATCACTCTAATAATACGACTACTGGTATGCCTATTCTCGTAATAATTTAAACGCTTTCAACATCCTACCGAGTCATACCATTAATTCCGATTTTTACTTTAAGCCATTAATTTCGTTTAATTTTTATTTCTTGTCATTTTTTATTGCATCCGTCCAGATTCGCTTTCTGCTGGTATACTTACGAAACGAGAATTCCCTGAGGGAGTTTGGAAGGATGATATTATTCATTCTCTAATGTAATCGAACCAGGTTAGTATTATTATTCACTATGGTTGTTCGTCGATCAATGTTTTCTTTGTAAAAATAATAGGGTTGACGTTGACCTGTATTCTATTAATTTTAGGGGGCGGCAGCAGCGGTGGACGAGAAGCGTGTGGAGTCATTAATATGTGAGATTAAGGGTATGTTCAGAGGTATGGGCGATGGGGAAACGAATGCCTCTGCTTATGACACTGCTTGGGTAGCATGGATTCCGGCTGTTGATGGCTCTGACCACCCTCACTTTCCTCAAACACTCCAGTGGATTCTTCAGAATCAGTTGGAAGATGGCTCTTGGGGCGAAGAGAAGCATTTCTTAACATATGACAGAGTGCTGGCTACTCTTGCCTGCGTTATTACTCTCACCCAATGGCGTACTGGCGACACACAAGTGCACAAAGGTAAAGAGTAACTATTTTACCTTTAGCTAATGAATTTTGAAATAATTATAGCTAAAAAAAAATTTGAAAAAGTAACTATTTTACTTTACCTATATATTAGGGTTATTCTAAGTAAATAGAAAATTCCAACTGTTAGCCAACTTTATAATTTTTAATAAATCATAAATATCATCATTTTTAATAAATCATAAATATCATCTGGCAGGTATTGAATTCTTGAAGAAACAGATTGGAATGATGGAGGACGAAGCCCACGATCAACGGCCAAGTGGATTTGAAATTGTGTTTCCAGCAATGTTGAACGAAGCTAAAAACCTATTGGTGGATTTGCCTTATGAATTGCCATCCATCAAACAAATAATTCAGAAGCGAGAGGCTAACCTTAAAAGGTTGCTTAATTAAACTAATCTCGTTAATCTTAAATGGTTGCTTAATTAAACTGATCTGATCATGATGCTATTTTTATTTTACACATATTTCTTGATAAGTTGTTATTTCAGAATTTAGATTTTTGCGACTATTTGTGTATAGAAATTGTTTCTAGATTGAATAAATATTAATTGTATTGATTTTTTGAATTAATATATATGGTTATCATTATTTTGTGTAAAAATTGTTTGAGGATCTATTGTATAAGGATTAATTTTTTGAATTAATATTTATAGGCTTTTTAATGCAGTGTTTGTCCAGTTTAGTTGTTCACTGGCTTTCTGTATCCTTCCATCAATGCCTAAGGCATTCTCATCTTTCTGCACTAGTGGGATGGCTTTGGCTGCATTTTGATTTTCTCCCATAACAATTCCTTTAAAGGGAGGAAATGTTGAAGGAGTTTCTAACCTTTGCTCCCTCTAATGCAGTCCAAACATATTTATTTGATAAAGTGTTTGTAGAACCAATAAAAACATTTAATGGAGAAATATTGTCTTTCCAAGAGTAGAAAGATATCCATGTGTTATTCATTTCCATAAAATGGTGCCAATCTTCAGCTAATTCTTTCTTTTCCTTGGGAGTATAATTCTTATCAAATTCATCTACGTGGAGATTAGTGTATAGATCCAAATTTAACATTGCTTTCATCCATTTTTCTTAGATTTCAGGGATCCATCCATGAGAGAGAAGAATTTGTGTATCTCCATTACTGCAGGCTTTTTGTAGCCATTAGGAACTTGTGGAGAAATAGAAAAGAGAAATAGTAAACCACATATATTTATTGCAAAAGTTAATACAACCCATACTTATATGCTAGAAATAATAAACCACATTTACTAGTTCAAAATATCAATACACCCCCACTTTACTATCTATTGGTTCAAAATATCAATACACCCCACATATATTGGTTCGAAATGTAAATACAACCCATACTTATGCGATAGATCCAGAAACAATTTCTACAAAAAAATTGCCATTTCTAAATGTTATTGTTTACCTAAACTCTCTGTCATGGTGGTGTTTGAATCAGGGTTTCTACTTATGTTCTCTGTACCGCTCCAACAATGTTGTCGTATTATTTGGAAGGCCTGCAAGAAATAGTGGACTGGCACAAAATCATCAAACTTCAATCCAAGGATGGATCATTCCTCGGCTCACCAGCATCTACAGCCGCTGGATTCATGCGTACAGGGAACACCAAGTGCTTGGAATTCTTGAACTTCGTTTTAATGAAATTCGGAAACCATGGTACGAACATGAGCACAGTTTGATTTTACGATCAAGGCATTGATTTATTTATTTATTATCATTTTATCTTTTTTTGTGAGAGACAAAAAGAACTAAATTGAAGATTACTAACCGAGAATTTGTTATTGATGTAGTGCCGGGCCACTATCCGCTTGATCTGATGGAACGTCTGTGGGCCGTTGATACTGTTGAACGGC
>APFE030757343.1:174838-221388 GCA_000404065.3 Pinus taeda | reverse complement strand
TTCTCAGCTATGCTTCTAAATCCTTGACTGTATATTTAAAAACCACTGACTGCTGCAACCAAAAGACTTCTCTCTTCAACTTCTTTGTCACCTACAAAGAGCCTAAGCCTGCTCTGATACCACTGTTGGGTATTTTTTTTGCTTTTATGTTTGGGATGGGAAAATACCAAAACCATAAAATATAAATCACAGAGGCTATGCTCTATTTTGTTTTACACCAGGATCTTTTTGCACAGAGAAGTCTTTTAAAAATAATTACACAGGACAGAGTATTTCACCACCATAAAATGTTTTATATTCATTAAACAAAAGACTGATACATATTCATCCTCTTTTACTCAGAGGGATTCACCAAAACATTTACACAAAAGTTACTCTGCCTCCTATGAAATTTTACACCACTGTGTGTAAATATTTCATTTACATTAACTGGTGTGTGAAAACAAAAACTTACAGGGAGTTACAGGTTTACCTTTTCACTGCTGTGAAACAATACATGGTTTGAAAACAAAACAACCCACTGGTTTCATTTACTTCTCCTCCTCCTGCACTGCTGTGCAATTTTTACTTCTTACATTACCAAGACAACATTTTTACTCTGTTGCATAAAATCCCTTTTACATTACAGACCCAAACAATATTTATGCACTTCTGTGCATTCCTCCCTGCAATACAAAATTAACTCTCTGTGTTTTTACATTCGCTGCTGCGAAGTTTCCTTTCGTTCTCACCGTGTGCTCATATTCAAAAACACCATTACACATTACACTTTTTTTAATCCCCGCGGGTGTTTTTTTTTTACATAACAAAGATGGGTCAACGCTATATTAAAAAACATATATTAAAAAAAGCTTACGCCCATACTTTTATTTACTTCGCCGTATGTGATATTAAAGACCTTACCCAAAACATATAACATATCATTAATATAGCGTATGGGATGGTCCACGCCTAATTGAATTTTAACAGGCCCCGTACGCGTACTATGAAGACTTTAACCGGCGGACAGCTTCCAGGAGATCGAACGGCAGAGAGAGAAGCCTCATGATCAGACGGATATCGGACAGGGTGAGTTGGGTGAAAGATACCTTCCGATGGAGCCCTGAGGCTTACGTCATGCGTGCATCACTGCTGGACACTTGTCAGCTCCAAATTGCATCGGAGCTCGTTGCACGGAAACTGCTTTAAGCTGAAGGGTGGTGCGATATGATACCGGCAGTTTAGGTTTGCCCTGAGTGGTTTTCTCCGTGCATTGACTGCTGACCGCGCGCACGGTAAAATACCACTGTTGGGTATTTTTCTCATCTGTTTGGGATGGGAAAATACCAAAACCATCAAAATAAAAACACAGAGGCAATGCTCTGTTTGCTTTGCACCAGGATCTTTTACACAGAGAAGTCTTTTTAAAAATAATTACAGAGGACAGAGTAATTGTTCCAGAAAAGATTGAGCATTCTGTCTTTGAAGAATGCACAACAATGCAGAGTTTGCAAAGAAATGTAAGTGAAGTGCAGCGACACAACAGCAAGTGTAGACACAGTAGTGTGGGGTAGACGCAGAAAAGAAGATGGCACAACAGTGGAGCAGAGAATATGCAGCAGCAGCAGCATAAAAGAACAAGGTAATGAGTATGCACAATAGTGCAATGAATGTTTTGTTTTGAAACTGCATCTAAAGCAGTGTTTGGCAGTAATCCCTCCATGAGAGGAAGTGAAGTTCTCAGTGAATCCCTCTGTCAAGAGGAAGGTGTTCTTCAGCACATTGTTATGGTGTATCCCTCCGTCATGAGGAAGGTGCTCTTAAGCATAGTTTCAGGTTAATCCCTCTATTAAGAGGAAGACTATTTTGTTGCTTGTGGAACTGCATGTGAAGCAGCGTTAGAGAATCCCTCTGTGAAGAGGAAGATGCTTTTTAGCATAGACAGGTGAATCCCTCTAGTTTAGAGGAAGATGCTTTTCAACATAGACAGTGGTTAATCCCTCTGTTAAGAGGAAGACTCTTTTGCAACAGCAGCATGTCAAGGAGTTGAGGAAGTGTTTGGGTAAGATTGAATGCCAGCAGGTGAAATTAAAGGGGAGTGTTGGAAATGGTAATTTCCCCTGTGCGCAGGAGGCCACCAGCTAAACCGCGCGGTCAACAGTCAACCACAGCGCCAAAACCACCGATGCAAACTTAAAACCGGCAGGAAGATATCGCACCGCCTTTTGTTAAAGGCAGTTTCCGTATGGTGGCGGTCCAATGCCGACAACTGTCCAACCGTGATGCCCGCATGACGTATGCACCTGACCTCCATCGGAAGGTATCACTCGGTCAGCTCATCCTGTCCGATATCCATCCGATCAAGGTGCCTCTCTCTCTGCCGTCCGATTGAAGAGGAAGCTGTCCGCTGGTTAAAGTCTTCATGGTACGCGTACGGGGCCTGTTAAAATTTAATAAGACGTGCACCATCCCATACGCTATGATAAATTGCTGTCATATGTTTTGGTAAATTTTTAATATTTCATACGGCACATTAACATGGAGAATGGGCGAAGTATAACATAGTTTTTTTTAATATATATTTTAAACAAAAAAAAACGTTGACCCTATGTTTGTTATGAAAAACAAAACACCCACGGGCATTGTAAAAAAAAAAAAGGGTAATCGCATATGAAAAATGGTGTGACCCGTGAAAGCATAGGGGGAAGTTTTGTTTGGTTCGCGCCTGTAGTTACACACGGGAGGAGAAGTGTGAAAAACCCAAGGATTGTAATTCTGTGTGTCATGTGAAAACACACGGTGAAAATAGAAAACAGGGTCCGCAGCACCTGTAAAAGACCAGCGAAGAAGAACCAGGGAAACACACATGAATGTGTGTGAATATTTTTGGTTTGTAATGTAATGTCATTTTTGAATGAAATGCAGCAGAGTAAAAACCATTTTGTCTTGGTAATGTAAGAAGAAAAGGAATGCACAACAGTGCAGGAGGAGGAGAAGTAAATGAAGAAAACCAAGGGTAGGTTGTTTCAAATCCATGAGTTGTTTCACACAGGTGAAAAGGTAAATGTGTAAATCCCTGTAAGTTTTGTTTTCACACAGCAGTGAATGTAAATGAAATATTTACACAGTGGTGTAAAATTTCATAGGAGGCAGAGTAAGTTTTGTAAAATGTTTTGGTGAATCCCTCTCAGTGAAGGAGGATGAACATGTCTCTGTAAATTCTCAGGTGAAAACAGAGTTTTGGTTTAATGTTGTTTTTGGTAAATCCCTCACAGCAAAGAGGATGAATATGTATTAGTGTGTTTATTTTAATGAATGGAAATCTTTTATGGTGGTGCATTACTCTGTTCAGTGAATTTTTTTTAAGGGTAAAGATCCTGGAGTGGAGTAAAGGAAACAGAGCATTGGCTCTGTGGTGTTTGTCTGGTTTTGGTATTTTCCCATTGCAAACGAAAAAATACCCAACACTTAAGCAGCAGCACTTCCAATTTATTTATTTATCTGGACGGTCACTAATTTTACTATTGATTAATGCAGGCGGAGAGAGGTCAAGGCGAGGTGGTTTCTGCCATTCAGTGTTACATGAAGGAGCATCCAGAAATTTCAGAGGAAGAAGCTCTCGAATATGTTTATACTCTCCTGGAAAATGCGATCGCAGATTTTAAGTGCGAATATCTCAAAACAAAACAGTACGTGCCGAACAATTGCAGGAGACTGTTTTTTGATCATGTAAGATTAATGCAGCTATTTTACAAGGAACGAGACGGTTTCACACATTCGCATGATATGGAAATTAAAGAGCGCGTTCAAAAGGTCCTCTTCGAACCGGTTGCCTAGAATTCAATAAGCTATTGCACACCACCTGCAGGGCGCCTAGAATTCAATAAACTATTATACACCACCTGCCCCCTGCAGAATATATGGCTATCGCCAATGCAAAGTCGCCAAGTCAGATGTGTTATTGAATTTGACTAGTTTATAAAGATATTGATTAATTTATAAAGATTTTTCTACATTAAACTGAATTTTTGAAAATGGAAATTAATTCTTAAGAGCAATACTTAATTTATTTTTATGTTTTGTTTTATTTTTTAAATATCAAACAGTTTGTACAAATTTTGAAAATTTCCAAAACAATCAGGTTATACAGATTTTGAAAATTTCCATTTTTCCAACCGAATCAGGCTATACAAATTTTGAAATACAAACAAGATATACAAATTTTGAAAATTTTCCCATTCTCCATTATTTTTTAATGCATAAGTATATTCATCCCATATAATCATTACATATAAGATAAAAATTCCTTTTGACAATTGCAATTGTGTAAGTTATACATCTCAAACTTAGATTTTGGTATTTTAAATTTATATAATTTTTAACAAAATTACCCCAATTTAATATTTTTTTTAATGAAAGAAGAAATCATTTCACATGTAAATCAATTTAATGTCAAATTCTCTCAGGGGCTTCATCATAAATGGACAACAGAGGACATGTTTCCCTGTTCTATAGGATGAAAGAGAAGTTTGAAAAAAAAATGTTGTGAATGCAAGTATTTATATAATAATTTAGGGCATATTGGATGACTTCCCAACACATCAATACACCACGACATTACTCACTTCATGAAGTCTTTTTGAAATTTGTAGCTTATGGAATTCTTTGAAGTATGATTGTAGGTGGAATCCTTTGAGGAGTAACTTGAAAATGATCAAAAGTGGGTAATAGTGAGAATATTCCACCAAAAAGCGAGATTACAATTGACCAGCATGACTCTTATTAAGAGGATACAATATTTTTGTTGCCATGTCACTCAATCACAATGGGCTATTCAACTGACACAACTCCACATCCACTAATGCTCAGTTTTTTTGTCATATTAGTCAACAACCATGTCCCACTGATTCAATGAATGCCAATAAAGTTACAACAATACTTTGCAACTGCAAAGCTTGTCAAAGTGTGCACATTGAAAGGGAAAATTTAGTTATAGTTCAAGAAGTGATACATCAATAATGCGCAAAAGGAGTTGGAAGAACAACTATTGAGATGCCAATTTTCCAAAATCTATTGAAATGTTGGATGTGATTATTGTGACGTTTTTTTCTTTAAAAGAAAACTCATAGCATGATATGTGGAAAGATGAAGCATGTGTGGGGATTAGCTCCTTCCATGGAGATTTCTTCTCATAACAATGTAGTTTACTCATAGAGTTTTGTTAGTTACCCTTTTCATTGAACTTAACATTCTCATCGAGTGAACCCTCGAGAGTTCTCTAAGAATGAAAGGAGTTTTTTTCATTGAAGGGCCAATCATATCTTTGGCAATGGTTGAGAACCACTTTAGATATTGATTAATACGAGCCTTGTATAATGTATCTTGTACAACTAATTTATCATTTCAAAGTTAATCTAGTGTGTTACGAAAACATGTAATTGACTCCACAATTCAAAGTCATGTACAAAGAATAGGGTCCCAAGACCTACCAAAAGTGTTTAGGACAAATATGATGTAGCAAAATCAAGCTATGACTTTTCAAAATTAGTGTGTTACGAAAATATGCAATTGACTCCACAATTCAAAGTCATGCTCAAAGAAGAGTGTCCCAAGACCTACCAAAAGTGTTTAGGACAAATATGATGTAGAAAAATCAAGCTATAAGGTCATAGTGCATACACAATTTGGAAGCAAACTTGAATTCATCATCTTCAATAGAAATCCAAGCATCAACGCATGGCCATGCCAAGTTTCAATACAATGATATTTATCACAATTACATTTTGAATCTAAGAAACACATAAAAAATAGTAGTCAGTTTTCAATAAGGGATAAACATACACCATATTTTACTTTACATCCACAACGATCACCATATTTTACCTTACATCCACAACAATCAACACATACAACCCTTGAACAAAGTAGCCACTTCAAGTATCCCATAGCTATAAATCAAATCCCAATAGAGCTAGCAAAATACCAATGTTCAAAATATAAGTACAAACCATACCTTCTCTTCTCCATTATGACTTCTCCTTCATAGACCAATCCCATTACACAAAAAAACAAAAAGTGACATCATTTCCTATTTAAATATTGATATCTTCCAACTATTTCCCTAAACTCTTATTTTTTGTTATAAGTCCATTGCAAAAATATATGCTCACCACAAAACTCAAATTGTCATAAGTATGGTGGTAGAAGAAAAATACAATGACATGCCACCTTAAAACTCTATCTACTCCTACAAGTAGGGGTAGATGAATAAGTCACAATGAAGTGTAACATTAATCTAAATCCAAGATTCCAAATCATAACCCATCTTGTTTGAAGAGTTTAGCTTGCCTTGAAATTAAACAAGAGCTTACCACTAACGGTCTATGTATATAATTTTGTTGTTCATGTAGAGTCATAAGTTGAGAATTTTTTTTTTTTTATGATATTGAACCTCTACTTATTGGTATAAACACAAATAAAAGGATTTGGATGTCCTTAAGTGTTAGATTTACTAATTAATTCATGGCTGAAGTGGGAGTATCACCTCCACCATTGGATCCCATCAAAACTAAAAAGGAACCATTGCCTTAGCTCAATCCAAGAGGCAACGACCAACACAAATATGAAGGTATAATATATATTTTTTAATCCAAGTAACGAACTTAAAATTTTGTATAAATACGGATGATTAGGAGAGAAGAAGCATACATAGACAAAGTCACAATGCAATTGTAGTTGTTTGTTGTTTAGGTGTAGTTTTTCACTGTTAATAGTTGTTATTTGTTGAAACTACTTCATGAAGTAAAAAAAGTGAATATATGATAATCGCACGAAATTTAATGATTACATTTGAATGTTTAGGCACCACCTTGAGATGTGAGTTATAACACACGGAATGTTTGCTAGGAAACTGTTGGTTGGAATCTTAGGTTGTTGTAATATTTTATGTCATTTCTTACGCTTGCATAGTTGTGATAACTACCATTTGTGTTGTGAAGTGAAGGGGAAATTTTAAGAGCGATTCTTTTATATCCAAGCCTTTATTTGTTAATAGCTAAAATGTAGCCAATGGATTATGTCTTGACAGTTCATATGTTGATCTATATAGAGTATATATGTATGGACACAACGCTATGAACAAAATTTGTGGAAACTCCCCTATTCCCCTATAGTGGGAAAGTCATCTATAGTTTGTTGTTAAAACAAAGCATTGTTTTTTGTTAAAATCTAGGTTTTACATGTTGCAAACATTATTGTTGCTTTGTGGTTTCATCATTAGAGACATTTTGAGGTTAAAAAAGAGGTCTCCTAAGGGATATTATAAAAAATTACGATTTAGAGATTTTATGGAGAAGGAATAATTGACAAATCACCTCCTATACTACATTCCATTTACACTCTAAATAAATAAATTTTCTAACTTGTGAGAATTGAATAGAAAAAATAATAGTAAAAAAATTCCTCAAAAGCTATATATATACAATTCACTCCTTTCAATCATCAATATTATTGATGCATACAACAATGAATATGTAGGGTAATGTTTGATGGATTACATTTTATTCTTTGTTCCTTCATTCAACCATCGATATTAATATTGGCCATGTCCAAGTGTAGTTACAGATTATGAATTTGATGGGGTTATATCTATATTTTACAAATTTTAGATTTTACAAGATAAGTGATGTGGTGGGAAGTGAAATGTAGAGTAGGTGTGAAGTAAGATCCAAATGGGTTCATTTTTGTCAAAAATGGGTTGTGATGGTATGCAGTTCTTATTTCCAATACAATACTTTCAAATTTTGAAACCCTCCAAATATTGCATAGAGAAAGCATGATATATGAGAAATAAAGAATGGGAAAGAAAATTGTCAAGGGAGAGCTCAAAAAAGTTGAAAATTCTTTGTCAACTGTGGCTGAGGTATTTCTCCTATCATTATTATGTAGACAAGTTCATAAATTTTTTTATTCTCTCTTTGTGATTGGCAATGGTAAGTTAGAAAAAAATTGCTTTTTTTTAAGAAGAGCCTATTTATGATACTCACAGTTAGAACTTTAGAGATGAAATTTGATGTTGCCTTAAATAGCTGGTTGATTGTTAATGCCACAAAAATTTTATGATCCACAAACCAATCACTCTACATCCAGTTACAGATTACACCAATTTATAATTCATCTAGCAGAAAACAATTTAAGGACAAGGTTGTGTTAATTTTTCATAGCGCTATATTGTTTTCTTTGATAAGTGCATTTCTTCATTAATACATTAAGTTCACCCTAAAAAATCACAACATTATTTATATTTACATCATTATTCATCATCATATGCAGCTATGTAAAAAGAACAATATCATCATCATCAATGCAACAGAACATAAAGGAACAATAGAAGAAAATCATTCACACATAGAGACACTGGGATTGGTGAGAGACTAGGGAAAAACCCACTATGGGGAAAACCCTTGTGAATTCTTCTTCTTAGATTGCCATTAAATAATTCAATAACATAGAGTACAATGATACATATCTTCATCTATTCAACTAACCAACAAAACAACTACGACATCTGTGAAATGAACCCAACAATGTATATGCTCAAAGCTCTGATTTTTAAGACTATATTGAACTATCATTATCTACAGTCAACTATCAAACCCTGCTCTCACTGTGAAAAATATTTGGAAGGTTGAGATTTCATCCTTTAGATCTTAGTCATGTACAGGAAGTGTCATGTGAGCGACTATATCTTTCCTAGTCACTCCCTTAAGCTTGACATGCAAGCGACTTGGGTGAGATCTAGAATCTAGAAACCCTAATCCCCCAGTTGCATGGATGGAGAGTTGCACGTGCAACTGGAAGGCTCTAGCTTCGTGGATGAGCTTCTATTTGTGTGACTAAAATCATATACTTCTTGTTCTATGCCTACGCTTGGGGCCCAAAATCCTAAATCAGAGATGCAAGCTTTAGACCCAACAATTTCACCTCAGCATGAACTTGATCCTCTGTGGACAAGCCTTAGACCTGTGTGAGCCAAAAGCTAAGATAGAAGAGTGTCTAATCATTGTGTCCAAATGAGGTAGAGGAAACTTGTATTTATAGCCTTTGAAGGTGGTGCACTTTTCTTTAGGGTCGACCTTATCGAATGTGCGCATGTGGGATTTTCTTCGTAAGTGCACTTACCCTTATCTGATTTGAGTGATCGTTATTTCAATTTGGTCCTCTCAAAAAGAGGAATTTAATGCAATCATTATCTCCATCAGGCGAGTTGTCCAAAGTTTAATTTGACTGTACTTTCATATTTTAAACACTCCCTCTCAACTAGGGACGATTCCACTCACATCATGTCATGTGTATCCTATCATCAAATCATATCCAATATCATGTGTCTCATCATCTATGTTAGGTACCTATACTACTATTGTAGCACACGTATTGCTATTGTTGTGCCCATGTATCCCCCATATTGTGATTAGTGTGCCACCTAGAAGCCAATTATTGTTATTGTTGTGCCCTTACATTATTATTGTTATGTAGGCTCTCATTATATTGTGACCCCTTAGACTCATGTATATAGAAAGGATGTTTTTTTATTTGAATCAGCCAAAAATTGTTCATTTATGTAATGTAAAGGAGGTTTCCCCCTCAAAGTGGATAATTTTTAAGTCGTTGATCTATCTATTTGTCAGCGGGTTCAATAACATTTGGTATGAGAGCTTTGGATTCTAGGGTTTCATTGCTTCAAACAAGACATTCTGGATTTTCTGTTATAAATTTTTTTCTACAAAGATTCAGAATATGAAATTAAAATCCCATGGAGCCAAAATATTGGTGAACCACGTTTGTGAATTTCAGATCTTGGCTCGTTTTATTTTTGGAGATATGATCCAAGGAAGTTAGGGTTTTTGCACGCTCCAGAATTCCATCTCCAACAGTTGACCTTGAGAAAATAGTCATAGCTTTTTCTGTGAGCATCAGATTTGAATTTCGTAAAAAAAGACAGAAATAGGGTAGATTGTCATTTTTTGAGTATCATTTTTAGGGCTGAAGGTCAAAACAATTACATGTGGAACGCCATACAATTTCTCTCTCCTGAACGAGTATACAATCAATTCATTATGGGAGATTGGGCATAAATATTTCTTGAAGAATCAAATCTCAATAAGACTTGCAGGGTTGGAAAGAGGAATCATAGGGATACCACAAGACAATATTTCATATCTTGGGGATCTGAAATCACTTAGGTACAATAGATTCAATGTAGAGATCCTATAAGGCAAGAAAAATGTGTGTACTTCGAAAAACAATTGCATAAGTTTTGTTTGAAAAATTAGTTTGAAGTGATTCAAATGGAATATTGAAGCATACATATCATTAATTGATGACCCAAAGAAATAATATTTAAACACCTAGTAAGCAACCCAAATGTTATACTATGACACATGAAGAAGAAGAAGAAATGCAACATGATATATCAAAATTATGAGACCATACAACTACTCCTTAAGGAAGGAAATCACTCCACAACATAATGTTTCTCAATACAAAACAATACTTGACATGTCTCAATGAAGATTCTTTAGCCTCTATATAGGCTTCATGCATACAATACCATGCATAATAACCATGGATCTCTCAATACCATATATCCAATACTATGGGATTATTACATTATTTCCTAACTACTCGTGGTCCCTTGCATTATGCGAGCTAACCGCTTTATTTATTAACTATGGCCTATTTATTTATTATCCTTACATCAGATTATTACCTTGGGTACCTCCCTTTGTACTCTATATTATCCCCCTTAGGTATACTACATTCCACCCCCTTAATCATGTTTCATCCCCAAAACATGAGAAAAACAAAAGTAATAAGATCTACTCAAAAGAGTAGTCCAATGATACCATGCATAGCCATCTATCCATCTAAGAGAAAGGTGGACACTCAATCTAACCAGTGCCTCGCTCACTTGAGATGGAAGTTGGTTCTTGTAGTCCCTCTGTGTTGATGTGTTGTGGGTGGATCCTTTCACCTTTCTATTTGGCTTCCACGGGTTTTCATCCTTGTTGCTAATTCTTTGCCACCTTTCTGGTTGTTGTCTTGTTAGGTGGTGTAGGTGGTAAGAAGTTGAAGTTTTAATTGACAGTGTATATTTCTTAAATTACCAACTTGATGGAGCCTGAGTGCTATCAGGTTCCTTTTATGGTACTTATGTTTGTTTATTGTCTTCCACTATTGCTTCCACTAAAAGCTCCTCATCTGATGTGTCAATACCTATAGAGTTTTCTGCTTTGGCCTCATTGGACTCTACCTATTTAGTGATGGAAATATTCTGAAATGTAATCTTCTTCATTTTATATTAGAGCTTTAGGAATTTTTTCTGTACATTAATATTGATAGTACCAACTGAATCCATCTAGGGATAACCCGAAACAATATCTGTCTCATCCATGACTAAAGCATACAATTCTCAACATGTAATACATATGTATCCATGGTCACGTTCAAGTTAATAAATATTTTAATATTTGCCCCATCAATGTCTGTTCTTTTAGTATGTTGTGCTAGAAATTGCAAGTGTGTGGGAAATTTGAGATGAATTAGATTTTGCTTATAGCTAGGGCGAATAGCCATAATGATCTTCTCTTTCTGAATACATCCATGAACATGTAATATGGAGATATCAGTAAAAAATAACCCGTTATGTTTCTTACTGTCCTTATTTTGAGTATGATACCAATTTTCCAAAAGGATTTTTTCAAGTTTTTCACCACTCAGTCGTCGCACCGAACTGTCTAGTGAGAACCACCATTTCTCAGCCTCATATTCCATATCAAGCAATTGTCGACTATCCAAAAATACTTGGATTTAGACTTGTGATATTGTATAAATTTTTCAATAGTAGGGCCTTCATTTTTTCCTGTAAACTTTATCTTGCTAGAATCCCTAAAATAGAGTAAGGGTTTTGAAGAAAATCACTTACCTTGGTGAAAATTTCAAATGGACATAACTCGGCCGATATAAATTAGAATCCGTATTATAACCTATTATTGGAAAAGGAACGACAATTCTGCATCTTCCCATGTGATTGAAATCCTGATCTAGGCACTCTAGTAACTCATATTTGTGTTGGAACTATCTTGTTGTCACAAAAAAATTCTTAAAAAAGCGTTGATTTTAAAATGGAAATAGTTCCCTCAAATGGACTCTTATTTGACCAATTTGGCTTTTGAAATTTGGTTATTTTTCAAGAAGAGCTCAGATATACAAGCAGTTTTCTAAAATTTTTTACAAAAACTACAAAAAATTACTGGAGAGTCATCGTCCACGAATTGTCGTTAGAAACTTTTCTACAACATAACTCATCTTAAATTAGCGATATCTCCCTCATTGAGACTCTGATTCGATCAATTTTTTTTTTTTATTTATATAATTTTGTGTAAGAAATTCAAATCTGCAATATTTTTGCAAACATTTCACCAACAGTTTCAAATTTGATTTGTAAACTAGCTGTCATGTTTCGTGTTTCATGATTAAAAAAGGTTATATGTGACAAAATCCCAGTTAAAACTAGATTTCTAGAACTTCAGGAGGAAGGAAAAATCATATTAGAGCCTAAAGAAATCACAGGAAAAATAATTCGACAACAACATAATCGATCAATTCCAGAGTATCTCATTAAGTGCAAGAGCTTACATGTTGAGGATTCCACATGGGAGGATGAGTGTTTTATACAGAAGCATCCAAAACTACTCAAGTGTTGAGTACAACACTGGTTTTAAGGAGAGGGGCATGTGAAATCCTTCTAATATGAGTGTAGCCCCTATATTTTTATTGTGTGCCCCAAAGAAACCCAATATTATTTTTGTTGTGCCCTTAGATTATTATTATGTGAGAGCTAATTATATTTTGATGCTTTAGACTCGAATATATAGCAAGGAAGTGTTTCCATTAGAAACATCCAATCATTTTTCATGTATGTGATGTAAAGGGAGATCTCCCCCTTGAAGTGGCTTATTATCTAGTCATGGATTTATATTTTCTTATGTTTATGTGCTATTTTTGATCTGAATACATAACAATATCATTCTAAACTTCCCAAACCTAGCTTAACTAAAGAATAATTATAGTCCATTCATCTCCTTAATAATGACCCTAATATTGTTATCCTCAAAGTTAATAAGAGTAATTCTATTGTCATTTTGAATAACTTTGATTATAAATCTAAATTCCTTGTTATTCTATCTTCTTCCTCCTATAAATCTCTTACCAAAAATCCAATTAATTCTATAACCTATATTGTCCCAAAAACTAACAAATATTCATCCCTTGACCCAAACCTCAAAAATATATAGGAAATCAAAGATTCATAAAACCTCACATCCTCCAAATGTCAAAAATATATAGGCAATCAAAGATTCATAAATATAAAATTCCCATCAGGCATATTATTAGTTATGTAGGAGCACCCACGGATCCTGTTAGTCACTTTATTACTGAATAACTTCAATTCTTCATAGGAAATACTCCCTTTTTAATAACTCCACTAACATCATCCAAAAATCTAAGAGCCTTCACCTAGATGAACAAGACATTATGGTTAGTTTTGATGTTGTATATCTGTTTACCAAAATCATAGTTTCCTAAACTCTTGATCTAATATCGAAGTTCGATGATCATGAAATGCTAAATATCATTCAAATCTATATCTCTTTTACTTTCATTTCCTTTAAAGGGACATACTATAAGTAGACTAAAGGTAGAGCAATGAGGTCTTTCTTATTCCCTGTGGTAGCTAATATTTTTATGGAATATTTTAAAGCTTGGGTTTTAATCACTTTCCATATGAAACTAAAATATTGGTACCATTTTTTTGATGATACCTTCATCATTTGGTCTCATATCCAATCCACCCTCTTGACATTTCTTAACCATCTAAACAAAATTTCCCCCAATATCCAATTTTCCATCGAGTTGAAAATGATAAAGCTTGTGCATTCCTAGATATTCTCATATACCATCTTCCTAATGGATCATTTACCCTACATGTCTATAAGAAAAGGAATCACACTATTGATTCATCCATATCCATTATCATTATCACCTTGATGAAGAATATGTTATTTTAAAGACTTATGACTCATGCCATCTCATTTCTTCTCCTCAATTCTTGGAGAAAGAAAAAGATTGTTTGAATAAATCTTTGAGAGTCAATGGTTTCTCTTTATCCCAAATCAACAAAGATTTTTGTGATGCTTATAATATAAGAACCAAAATCCCCCCACCACAAGCTCTCCTTTCCCTTACATGTAATACGTGTTTGATCTTTTCACCAAATTTCTAGCCAAAAACAATATTAAAACCCTCTTTAAACTTTATAAAATGCTTAAAAATCTATTATGTTCAACCAAGGATAAATTGGATCTTGTGTTGCGATTATGAGTATACCAAATTCATTTCTCTAGTGGGATATGATACATTTTCCAAACTGATCATTAATTTAAACTTTTCCTCAAATAAAATATTCCTAATACCACCAACAATTGCATTTCCAAATCTACTATTGCAGAACATTCTTTTAAATCAAAACATATGATTTTATTTGACCAAACTAAAATCCTAGCCTCAACTCCCCATTATACTTCTCATGTCATTTGAGAATCTCTTGAAATTGAGAAGCACTAGGATAAATTTAATTGCAAAGATGGCTATAAACTAGATAATCATGGAAACCCTTTATTCATCACCTTGACCACTCAACATTCCATGTTTGGTGTCCCAATTCCCCTCCCTCCCTCTCTCTTTAATCTTTTATTCTTTGATTGATGTTGTTGGTTTCTTGAAGTCTTCATTTCTTCGTATCTTCCTTACCCTAATTTACTCTTCCAATTTTTTATTTTCTTTTTCATGCTCATCCCTTTTCCTTATTGGTTAAATCATTAATTCAAACAAATTCTCTATTTTTATTTTATATTCTTTAATTTCAATATTATATTTATTAATATTTAAATTTTAATATTAGAACAATATATTTTAATTATAGTCTATAAAGTAATTAGTATTGTTCATTATTTAAATGATATATTTTTTATCTTTGATTATCATGATCAAGACCATAAAATTCTTTCTTTCCAATTAATCACATCTTTTAATCCCCAATTTTCCCTCAACATCCATCTCTTTCTTTCTACACTTTTTCTTTAATTGTTCTCCAAATCCATGGACATTTGTTTATCGTCTTTAAGGACTCGCTTCTGATTCTTATCTTTATTTATTTTTTTCTTTTTTCCATTTGGACATCATAATTCTTTTTTTCCATGTTAATGTGTATATACTTCAAAACTCTAAGGAAAATCTACTCCAGAAAACACTGACAACAACATAATTATTACCCTATTTACCAACCCCACTCACATCCAAAAATATAGGAACATTCACTTAGATGAAAAAGACGCTATGGTTAGTTTTGAGGTTGTATATTTGTTCACCAAAATCATATTTCCCAAAGATTTTGATCTAATCTCAAAGTTGGGTGATCTTGAAACCCTAAATCTCATTCAAAACTATCTCCCTTCTACTTTATTTTCCTTTAAAGGGACTTACTATAGTGAAAATTCCTAGATCTAACAATCTCAAGAATGTTACTGCAACCAGCATAATCTACTTCTCCTAGATTGTAAATTAAATTACAAACTTATTTAAGATTTATTCATGAAATATCGAAGCAAATTACTAGAGCAACCTACACCAATTAAATATGATTCTGAAACATAGAAAATGAGCAATGAAAATAGAAACAGGTAGGACATAGTTATTTTTGGACAAATGTCCCCAGAAAAACCAAATGCAAGAACACCGATGCAGCAAATCTGAGGTTTTATTATTATTAAGCAATAGAAAAATATGAATACATCACTGAATACCTCACAAGGTTATTCAGTTACAGAGAGAAATACTAGCAGAATCTTTGTGAGTTTTACCTCACACAACCGCTGAGAAATCTTGGCTGATCCAACCCCAAATTGATTGCCTCCTAGATTTTTTGGCTCCCTCTATGAAGTGTTTTCATGAGCCAAACATCAAGCTCTTTGAGTGTTGCATCATTTCTCTAGTTGGTCAATCTTCTGCTTAGGAAATTCAATTTATACCTCCCTGTCTCAAACCCCGGCTCCTGAATTTTGAAAATCAAAGTCCTCTGCAAATTTTGGACTCATCTCTCTCCCTCTATGATTGTTCTACATGGCCCTTTTGGCCCTACTTCATCCTCTGTGTCAAGGCTTCTGGATGACTCACTGCCTCTCTCTGCTCATGTATCTTCGACTGAGAATCTCTCTCTCCGAAAACTACTATCACTACCCCTCAACTCATGATATTTCGTCAATCAATTTTTCATCCTGAGAACTTCTCACATTAGAAAATCAATTTTCTCTACTCTATGTGTTTTCGAAATGACTCTCAAGTCCCTTCTTATATCTTCCTACTAGACAACCAACAACCTAGATTAAAACATAATCAAAGGTTCAGATTGATTTGAGTTGATCCATGGTTTTTTCTAGAAGTTTCACCCTTGATTAGATTAATACCCATTAATATTTTATTTTTCCTAAGTTTAGACTTAGGAACCCTGTTAAAAATATTAATTATTTTTATAAAATCACTTATGGGAGGAATTTCCAAAAATGATTTCCAGGTTATTTGGAATACATGTGTCGAAGCCTTGGTGTAAAATTTGAGGCTTAGAGAACATCTGATGCTACCCCAATTCAAGAATCCCTCTTAGTGAGGAATGTTCTCTAGAAATATATTGCCTCTCTGCATATTTCTCTGAGTCTAAAGCATCGTTTCTACATTGTTGATGTCTGGCGTATTGTCCACCAACCACTATGCTGCTATCTTTGATACTACCACTGCCAATGCTACATATACATTATAACTCTCTCTAGAATGTTGCATCTGCTATGCTATTAGCATTGCCACTACTAACACTACATCAATACTGCAACTCAATTGCTAAGAGAAGCAACTAAAAAGACCCAAAAACTGGACAAGAATCCAGTGGATACTCCTTAGTGTTGAAATCTTGACTATTGTTGGTCCCATTCTAGCTCTGAAGCCACTGTGTTACTGAAGCTATGCACTGTGCCTCCTCACATTGTTGCCTCTCTGCTCCGTGCTCTTAGTCTTTAACTCTCCTAGCTACTGCATCTGCGAATCAACAGTCCATGGCACCATCTAAAACTCCACCATCCCCCTAATATTAATCATGGGCTCTGGTAGCAAGGGGATGATCCAAGAGGTGGGCTCCTCAAGGATCCTGCTCATCTGTAGTCCTCTCGACTACAACTCTATATCATCCCACCTCCTCTTGGAAGTAGATTGGCTATCATAGTGAACTCCTCCTCGTCAATCTTTACGACTCAACCTTGGGATCATGCTTCTCATCCTTGTCCTTTTTCTTCAAAGGACACTAAGATGCATAGTGGCCAATCTCGCCACATCTAAAGCACTTCACCTTGGATATGTCCTTCTTACGTATCTATTGTCCCATCTATCCATTCGATGCACGGGATGCATTATCATCTTCTTGCACTTTGGCCTTTGACCCACTGCTGCTGCTACTCCCGTCAAGCTTCACTTTCAGTAGGTCTCTCCTTAGCTCTTCATGTTTTTGAGCTACCCACATATCGTCCCAATTTGGCAATGTTGCTCTGTCGAGGATACTCTGTACAAATATTTGTCGATCATCTGAGAGAGTGTTTAGAGCTAGTCTCACTAACTTTGAGTCTTGAGGAGTATGTCCCACAACTGAGAACTCGTCATGGTCGTCCTTCAACTTCATAAGGAAGGTATCCACTCTCTCCCCCCTCTACAACTGAGCAGATCTTAGCTTCTACTCTAAGTACATATTCTGCTATTTAGAAGTTTCGTGATATAGTGTGGCCAAGGCATCCCACATTTCCTTAGAGGTCCATTTTCTTGCAATGCGGCACACCACATGATCCTTGACTCCGTATAGGATCATCCTCATCGCCTTAGCCATCTCAACCTTGTAATTTTTCAATGGATCTGCATCCATAAGTTTACCCACCACATTATCAACGTACATCTTTAGGGCATGCTCAACTAGCAGGAAAGTCATCCTAGACTTCCATATGGCATAGTGAGAAGCCTCGTCCAACTTGTCCTGATCCCTCAAGCCACTAGTTGTCATCCCTCTGAAAAACTATCGAACAACTCCCTCTTTCTCCCTACTATGTAGCTCTTGGGTTGAATTATGCACTCCCTTATGGAGCTTGGTAAGATTATACTCCTCTGCTACTCAACAATCAATAAATGTTGATTTCCTCGAAAAGAAATCACTGAGGAAGTATTCCCTTTCTATGCTCCGCTGCTTCTTTCTTCTTATGTCTTTTCATCTCGGCTAAGATGCCTAATGAAAGATTTACATCGACTAGTTTCTCCTCATGCCGAGGCTCGATGCTTATTCCTTTGCCACTGCAAAAATCAAACTAAAATTTTTTTCTCTCCGTCAACTCACTCAGAGAGAGACTGCCTTCGATTTTCGACCCTTTGGTAGGAACTCTGGAAACCTTCTAGGGTTTTAACTTGCTACCTCTTACAGTTTTTCAATTTCCCCTTCTACTCAACATTGGGATTTCTCGTTCTGCTCGCTCTGATACCATGTGAAAATTCCTAGATCTAACAATCTCAGGAATCCTACTCCAACCAACTAAATCTACTTCTCCTAGATTGTAAATTAAGTTACAAAATTATTTCATATTTCTTCATGAAATATCGAAGAAAATTTATAATGTATCCTACACCATTTAAATATGATTCTGAAACATAGAAACTGAGAAAGGAAAATTGGAACACATAGGAAATAGTTATTTTGGCACAAATGTCCCCAAAAAATCCTAATGCAGGAAAGCCGGTGCAGTAGTTGTGAGGATTTATTATTATTAAGCAGTAGAAAAATATGAATACATCACTGAATACCTTGCAAGCTTATTCAGTTACATAGAAAAATATTGGCAGAAGCTTTGTGAGTTTTACCTCACACAATCACTGAGAAATCTTGGTTGCTCCAGCGCCAACTTGACTGCCTCCTGACCTTTCTGGTTGCCTTTGCATAGTTTTTGCATCTGCCCAGTGTTAATCTCTTTGGGTGTTGCATCACTTACCTCACTGGTCGATCTGTTGCACAGGAAATTCAATTTTTGTCTCCCGATCTCACACCTCGGCTCCCAACTTCTAAAAATCGAATTCCTCTGCAGATTTTAGACTCGTCTCTCTCCCTTTATGTTGGTTCAACGTGGCCACTCTAGCCCTACATCATCCTCTGTGTCAAGGCATCTATATCACTCATTGCCTCCCTCTATTGATGTATGCCCAACTGATAATATATCTCTCTCAAAGTTCTTATCCTTGCCCCTCAACTGCAAGAGATTTCCTCAATCAATTTTTCCTCAGAACTTCTCACTTCAGAAAATTGATTTTCTCTCTCTATGTGTTTTTCGAAGATCCCTCAAGTCCCTTATTATATCTTCTTGTTAGGTAACCAACGACCTAGATTAAGACATAATCAAAAGGCCGTATCAATTTGACTTGATCCATGGCTTTTTCTAGAAGTTTCACCCCTGATTAGATTAATATCCATTAATATTTTAATATTCCTAAGTTTACACTTAGTAACCACATTAAAAATATTAATTATTTTAATAAAATCACTTCTTGGTGGAATTTCCCAAAACACTTTCTTGATTCTTTCAAATGCCTCTTCCAAATCCTTGCTAAATAATTTGAGTCTTAGGTCACATATGATGCTACCCCAAATCAACAAATATAAGTGGATTGACAGAAGAGCCATGGGGTCCTCCTTATCCCCTGTGGTAGCTAATATTTTTGTGGAAGATTTCAAATCTTAGGCTTTAACCACTTGGCATCTAAAATCAAAATTTTGGAGCAATTTTGTTGATGATACCTTCATTTGGTCTTATGGTCAGTCCAAGCTCATGAAATTTCTTAACCATCAAAACAACACCCCCCCCAGTATCCAAGTTTCCATGGAGTGGAAAATAGTAAGTCCCCGTCATTCCTAGATGTTCAAATCTCCCATTGTTCCTGATTGATCATTAACCCTCTATGTCTATAAGAAAAGGACTTTATCACTAATCATCACCTTGATTGAAAATCTATTATTTTAAAGACTGTTGTGACTCATGCCATCTGAATTTCTTCTCCTTAGTTCTTAGAGAAAGAAAAAGATTGTTTGATTAAATCCTTGAGGGCCAATGGTTACCCTTGCTCCTAAATCAACAAATATTTTTGTGAGGCCTAGAATCTAAGAAAAAAATCATCCCTCTACACCTCAATCTCTCCTTTCCCTTACGTCCAATGCGCTAATGATCTTATCTCCAAATTTCTAGCCAAAAATAATATTAAAACCCACTTTAAAGCCTATAAAATGTTTAAAAAACTATCTCAATCATCCAAGGATAAATTATATCCTATGTTGCAATTAGGGCTATACCAAATTCCTTTCTCTAGTGGAAAATCATACATTGGCCAAACTGATCATTCATTTAAAGCGTGCCTCAAAGAAAATATTGCTAATACCACCCAGAACTGCATCTCCAAATCTGTTATTGCAGAACATTTTCTTAAATTAAAACATCTCAATTGATTCAACCAAACTAAAATCATAGCCTCAACTCCCCATTAAACTTCTCATATCATTTGAGAAGCTCTCGAGATTGAGAAGCACTAGGATAAATTTAATTGTGAAGATGGCCATAAGCTAGATAGCCATGGAAACCCCTTATTCATCACATTAACCACTGAAGCTTTGATGTTTACTCTCCCAATTATTCACATTTTTTAATCCCCATTTTTCCTTCAACATCCATCTCTTCTTCTCTCTACACTTTTTCTTTAATTATTCTCCAAATCCATGGACATATTTTTATCATCTTTAATGAACATATTCTTAGCCTTACCTTTACATTCTTCTTTTTCTTTCCATTTGGACGATATGTTTTTTTTGTCCTTGTTAATGTGTATATACTTCAAAAGAAAAACACTGACAACAACATAATTACTACCCCAACAGACACTAACATAATTATTACCCCGAAAGACACTCTATAGACTACAGGTCAGTATGGAATATGTTATAATATCTCTAAATGAGTGTAGATATTTAAAGTTTTGCTCAATATGGGGGAGATGTTGTAGTGGTTGTAAATGAGTGTCAAATTTAAATGTCTATTTAATATGGAAGATATGTTGAAGTAACAGTAAAAGGAAGCATTGAACCAAATAATAATAATAATAAAGCACAATATCAGCCCAATTATAAAAGTAATAAGTAAAATAATAAATTCATAATAATTCTTATTTCGAAACATATAAAAGGGTAATAAATTTAATTGATAAACATATAATTAAAAAAAAATAAAAAATCTAATTATAGAATGGAGATATTATTTATTGTTATAATTTAGAATCTATTTGATCATGCAAATTAAAATAATAATTCATATCTATTAACATGATATTTTAATTAATTTCATATTTTAAATTAATTAATAAGCATATAAAATCCATTATTTACATATTTTTTTTGTAAAAAGCATATATTTTATATATCTATATCATGAATGTTATGCATATCATATTAAAAATTTAAATTTAAAAAAAATTATAAACATGTAATAATATAATAAAATTAAAATATAAAGTTTTCTATAAATAGAAATATGAATTTTATATAAATATAAATAATATTAATAAGAACCACATAAATTAATCTATTGAAACCTTCTAAAAAAAAAAAAAAATTCTTCAAGTTAGATTTTATTTCTTTAGATATTTAGTAAATTCAGAAATAAGATATATCTATATTTATTATTATTATAAAAGATTTTTAAAAACATATTTATTTAATTGTTATTTATAAAGGATTTTAAAACATATTTAATATAAGCATTAACTTTAAATACTAAAGTTACTTATTTTATGTCTATTAAATATAAAACCTAAACTATATTGTAGCGAAAATAAAACTATAGTAAATCAAACTTTTAATAAAAATTGGATACACCATTACATTAAGTATTTAAGTAAATTTAATTAAACACTTCATAGATGATAAAGCCTTGCTCCATAAGTCCACATGAAATACCATCTATAACATAAACATCTAATATTAATGGAAATCTACTTTGAAGGGGCACAAATTCCTTAACTACGTCATTTTACTTGGTTTGAGACTAAAACCACACAAATAAGGCTTCCCTCATTGGGCATAATATAGTTCCATAAGAGGTGAGGTGACAAAGCCTTTATTAGAAGTAAGTGGTGAGGTGACAAAGTCTTTATTAGTAGGAACACAATTGACGATCAGAGGTGACAAAGCCCTTATTAGAAGTAACAAAATTGACTATTTCCTACATATATCGTTGCTCGCTGGAAGAAAATGGAAAATATATTTGTTTACAGATGGAGTAAATATCTCAAACTCTTACCTTCTAACAAAAAATCAAATGATTTGTTAATATCTACAAAAGGCATCTTATGGGTAATTAATTCCTTTCCTTGGACTTCCTGCAATCAAACTGCATATTGTAAGAAAAATAATAAAGCATGAACCACTAGTTTTAAATACAATTTTCTTAAAACCATTGTATGTCATCTGATGATTCATTACCTTGTTTAGACATTTTCCTGTAATATTAGGCAATTGGGATTTTCCTTTCAATCCACCAAATGTGGATGCCACAATCCTTCGACCATAAGCAACACTGCTGGAAGAAGGCTTAGCTTTCTTGGGCTCGAATCAAATCCCAACCACACTGTCAAGCTCCAGACCTACAATCCCAACCAATTGACCAAAACATTAACCATGAGGACACATGAACCATAATGCAGCTTTAGAGTTTTGTTTATGCATATCCCCAGCAGACCTTAATGGAAATTAATCAATTAGTAGGAGGTTTCAGCTAATCTAGATATTCAGGATCTTTGTTATCAGTTTCTTAAATAGTAGTATTTTCGTTATCGATGATATTGAACTTCAAAATGGGGAACAAAGGGTGTCTTTACATCATTGGTGGCTAGAAAGCACTGGTATAAGATATCTGTATTTCCAATGCATTCAAAGCAGTAATCCACACTGCCATTTGGCATGTCTCTTATCACCTGCAAAAGTGTTTCTCTTCTCACGATCTTGGGAGCTAATAGGCGTTGGAGAGATTGCCATTACATACAAGAATAATCTGAAATAACAGGTTACGTCATGAATGGGATTTTCGTGGTCTTTTGGGTTGATGCAGTCTGTCATTCCCAAGATTTTGGCTGCAGTGTAAGTAGTGCAAGTGGTGAAACTCTTGACAACATTTTATCTCAGGGATGAGAACAATATATACTTTCGTACATCTAACTGATAGTGCATTCTGTGACTAAGTAATTACTTTAAAAGAAAGTTCTATCCACCCAACTATCCTTGTAAGTTAGGCTCACTAAATTGTGGCATGCGATTAAGATCCTATTGACAAATAGGATGGTGTGGGTAACTTGACTCAAACATTTTCTTGAATGAGCAGGGTTGAGATCGTAGTCAAGCCCAACCATTCTAACAAGTATATATGACCTATCAAACTTATGTAAAAAATTTCAAGACAACTTTTTTATCAGGATTTTATTACCTTTAATGGACAACCGTTGAGGCTTCTACTAGAACTTTACTGCCTTTCATGGCCAACCATTCAGGATTCTAGTAGGACTTTACTCTCTTTCAAGAACAACCTTTGACTCAGGACGAGTGCCTTAATTTTGCAGAGGTAAGACCTATCAGGATCTTTAAGAACCTGCCTACTAAATTTTGTGATAATTTTACTAGTCAGTCTCAGAAAAAAAGCATCTACGTTTAGGAAGCTTGTTGGGATTTGTGTCAATACCAATTATCTTGGATGCTTGTCTTATCCTGGCACCCTCTGCAACCTGCTCATAGTTAAAACTTAAGAAACCAACTGAAGAAGGATAGGCAACACAACAATCGTGCAAATATCATGGATAACCAAATCACTTACTGTAAGGTCCACAGTGCCAAGGCCAAAGATAGCAACTGTTGATCAGGGTTCGATGTCTGTTGTGTTCCATACAACTCCAAGTCCTATAGGAAAACATGGTAGCAGAGTCCATCGTTAAAAGCACTCTGAAGACAGTCACTAGCTGTCATTATACTAATACAATTGAAAGCCTGTGAATTCTGATTTCATCAAACTGAATAGTGGGATACCTGTGGCCAGTCCAAAACCTAGCAAGCATGGTATATCCAAGGGAACTTCCGGATTGTTCTTGATAACACAAGCATAATCCACTACAGTGTATTCGGTAAACGTAGAAGACAAGAAACGATACATTGGCTTTCCACCAATGGAGAAACGCAATTTCCCATCCTTTCTCATCATTGTACTGTAGGGATTTGCTCTAAACTCACCACACAGATTGGTCTTCTTAGATTTACAGTAGACACAGTCTTCACATTCGCATTGCACAGAGGAATTACATGGTCTCCTTTCTGGAGATCTGTCACGCCCTCTCCCACACTCTCGACCATCCTAAATACTTAGAAGTTCAATATTAAAAGTCTAAAGTAAACCACTTACAGAAGGGGAAGTATCCATTGATAAAAATTAAAAGCCAAATACCACCAACTTGATGGAAATAATAATCCCAAATACTGCAATAAACACGCTGACAGAAGCCATATTTGTCTAAAGTATTTTTGTAGGTTGGGTTTCTGTTTGAAGATGGAAGCACTGAAGGGAGGCACTAACCATTTTCAAAGGCGACAAGGAATTTAAAGCTGTTAATGTACTTTTTGTAAATAGATATGGGCAAGCGTTCATTCAACAACTATTGCCCACACTCTAGAAACACCTGATTTTAATCACACTCAACAACAACATCATATTAATTATTTTTTCTTTGTCATGTAAAATTATATGTTGAGTTAAATATGAATGTAAAATTAATTTTGATGGGTTAGAGAGTAAAAGAGTTGGAGAGAAAGATTTTTTCTTTGTCATGAATTAAATGTAAAATTATATGTTGAGTTAAATATGAATGTAAAATTAATTTTGATGGGTTAGAGAGTAAAAGAGTTGGAGAGAAAGAGAGGGCAAGTCTCTTAGGAGAAAATGGTGGAGCAAATTTTGGGCACCTGAAAACAACAGTTACAATATTTTAGTGTGTCTTATAGCGCGTGAAATTTTAGTTTTTAATTGGTGAACGAGGCGCAACCTCATGTGAATGTATTTTCATAAATTTTAGTTTTTAATTGGTGAAAGAGGCGCAACCTCATGTGAATGTATTTTCATGTTTTAGAATTTAATACTATTTTTATTGTGTTGCTCCAAATCTACTTTGTTATTTTTTGGCTCAGTGAATATCCAAATGTGTGAAATAGCCCCATGGTGCAGAAAGGTAGGTTTGCTAAATTAGCCCTTTCAATGTGTGAAGCTAGCTACGCAAAAGTAGTTACGTGAGAGTCATAGCTCTCTACCCCTTCGACCTACGCAAAAGTAGCTTTACGAGAGTCATAGCTCTCTTACCCTTCGTGAAAATTAAGTTTCGTAAATTTTTCTAACATGGTATGAGAGCAGGTTAAATATTATAGGTTTATAAAAAAAAGTGTTTTTACTAGCAATAAGAATTGTTTTGAGGGCAGCTTGTTTTTACGATATTTACGAGCATGTAGAAAGTTTCTTTTACACTCAGAAATGGAAACATCAAGCACAAGCTTGACTAATCCTCAAATACCTCGGTTTAATGACAAAATTTATTTTTATTGGGCTATTACAATGAAGGCCCTGTTTCCTTCTAAAGACATTTGCGATTTGGTGGGGAATAGTTTTCAAGAACCAGCAGATGGAGCAACACATAATGCCTTATCTCAACAAGAAAGAGATCTGTTAAGGGACAACAGGAAGAAATATTGAAAAGCCCTATTTTATATTTTTCAAGTAGTGCATGATATTATTTTCCGAAGGGTTGCAGCAACACTGAGGTTCAAGAAAGAATGGGACATCCTCTAGACAACCTACCAAGGCATGGAAAAAGTCAAGACAACAAAGCTGCAAATGTTGAGGAGAGATTTTGAAACAATTTGTATGAAAGAGTCTCCGAATATATACTCATTTTTTACACATGTAAGTGGTTTGGTTACTCAAATCAGGTCTCATGGTGAGGCACTTGAGGAAAGAAGAATGGTTGAGAGAGTTTTGAGAAGTTTTCCAGCAAGGTTTGAGGCCATTGTTGTGGCCATAGAAGAGACAAAGGATCTCTCATAGTTCTCAGTGGATGAGCTTAATCCATCACTGATTTCTCATGAACATAGACTTAATAGACTAGAAAGCTCCTCATTGGAGCATGCCTTCCTCCTCATTGGAGCATGCCTTGAAGAGATAAGTATCAATTGGTCAAGGTCAAGGCAGAGGAAGATCATATGCTAGAGGAAGAGGAAGAATCTCACAGAGAGGTGGAAGAAGTAGCTCTTCAAGCTCAAATGGAAAAGGTAGCAATCAAAATCCATGTCAAGGCCCAAACCAAAATCAAGCAGAAGGTCAGAGATATGATAAATCTCAAGCTCAATGTCATTACTACAAGAAGTATGGTCATTATGCAAATGAATATAGAAAGAAGAAATATGACATTAGTAACAAACCAAGTGTAAATTTCACAAGTAAAAATCACAACCATCATAGGATGTTTTTAGCTTGTAATATAGCACAAGAAAAACTGAGTCATATATGGTATCTAGATTCTAGGAAACATAGAATTTTTTTCTGATCTAGATGAAAGAGTGAAATCTGAAGTGACATTAGGGACTGATAGAAAAGTCTCTGTCGTGGGAAAAGGAAGAGTTAATATCCTAACAAAGAAGGGGGAGAAGAAATACATCTCAGATGTCATTCACATGAGAGTTTTTGGATGTGTGGTGTATGCACATGTCTCGGATGAGTTAAGGAAGAAGTTGGACAACAAGGGGGAGAAATTTATATTTGTTGGATACAGTGATGAATCCAAGGCATACAAGCTCTACAATCCATCAACCAAGAAGGTCCTAATCACCAGATATGTGTAGTTCATAGAAGAGGAAGCATGGGATGGAATTTTAGAGAAGACTAACACTGTCAAAGTATGTATACCACATGAGGACAGAGAGGAATTAACAACAACAAGTAATTACTCAAAAGTGACTCCCTCTACAGCTATTTATGCGCAGTAAAGTAGGCAGCAAGCAACACCATCAAAAAGTAATGGGATAGTTTTGTATAGCCAAACAAGTGCTTCTCCAAGCACACAACAAAGCGCAACACCAAGTGACATGTCAATCCCATCTTCAACAAGCACAAGAAGACCAAAATTTAGAAATTTAAATGAAACTTATGAGCAAGATGAAGTTGATAGTAGCACTGGTCTGAATTCCTTATTTGCATTATTTTGTCATGTAGATGATCTTGGCATTATGGCACAGGTTTGGCGGTATGGCACTGGTGTTGTCCTTGATGGCAACTCACTCTCATGACAGATCACAGTTCAGGCACTCAGAAAGAAGAAAAAGACATATACACAGGTTCACTTTGACGAAGCCACGTATACACATGGGTTGGACATTCCCAAGGAGCGTATGCGTATACACGCACTTTCACGCAAAGAAAAGCCCGTACATGTGGGAAAAATTGTTTCTGGTCCGTGGTATTTAGTCCTTGGTACTTGAACCTATGGTTTTGGGCCATGGTATCTCGTCATAAGTGTTGATCCCAAGTATTGGCTCCATGGTATTGAATTGTTATGGTTTTGGATCGTGGTATTATGAAAGACCTAAGGTTATAAAAGAGGAAGGAGCTCATTTGGCAAGGGATCATCTGAATTATTGAATATTTGAAAAAGTGCTAGATCTGGAATACAGTGACTGGGATATGGTGCAGATCTCGATCTGAAGGAAGAAGGAACCTAAGTGCAAAGAAAAGGAGAAGTTCCTTTGATGGGTCAAAATCTTGAGGCTTGATTGATAGTATCTTTGTATGATTTTTGATCTGTTCTATGTGGTGCTTGTTTGATCTATAAATCTGATAATCTCGGTAAACTAATATCTGAACATTTGAAGGGGTAAATTATCTTTATAGATCTATACGGAGGTTCAGTGAAGCGAAGGGGCATATACACGGAGGTTCTGTAAGTCAGAAGCGTGTATACGCAGGTTCATCATAGCACAGGTGCATATACACGCAGTTTCTAGAAATTGGAAGTGCGTATACGCAGGTTGAGCTTAACACAGAAGTGTATACACGCAAGTTTCTGAATATTGAAGTAGCGTACAACTCATAATTTATATTCTAGCTACTTCTGTTGATTATCGAAGTGATCTGGGTTTAGAATTTGAGATATGATTATAGTTACTGTGATGTGGGTACAGTTGACAAAGAAGTGTTTATTTTGATTCAGTCTTGACTGGTGAAATTGTGATTGGTTAATGCAGAAATTCTTGATGTTTGATTGATGTTATTTGTGGATCCAGTCTGAAAATTTATGAAACGTGGTCCCTGGAAGAAAGAGAAGGTTATAGCCTTCTGCAGGTAGTAGCCTGCTTACTAGTATCTCGACTAGTACAAGAACTAAGGGGGTTGTAACTCCCTTCCAGGAGAAGCTGGAAAACGAAAGAGGGTTGTAGCTCTGTGCAGGTAGCAGCCTACATATTGGTAAAGGACTACACCATTACAGAAGCATTGTAAAAAGAAATTTCTAATTAAAAGAAGATAGAGATGAATTGCAGCAGGTGGTTTTCACCCACATTGGGTTTCCACCTTATATCTTCTGTTCCTATGTGTGGTTGACTTCTGATCTATTTTATTGTTTCTGGCAACTGTTTATATGATTATGGTGCATAACTTAATGATCAACATCTGTAGAATAAAGTAAATTACAAATCTGCATAGTATACACGAGTTTCCTTATCTGTAGTTGTGCATATACGTGGGTTCATCTAACTGAAGTAGCGTATATGATATGAATTTGAAAAAGTAAATAATTGACTAGATAATACTGATTCACCCCCCCTCTCAGTATTATTTCCAACAATTGGTATCATAGCAGGTCCTTCAGAAGAAGCTTGATCACTTGAAGGAAGATCTATCATCATGAGCAACTACGAGAGAGAAGCATCAATTAGGCCACCAATTTTTTATGGGACCATTTTCTTCTATTGGAAGGTAAGAGTCACAGCCTATCTTCAATCTCTTAGTACAAAATTCTGGGATATCATAAATACAGGGTACAATTTTCCATCAGCAACTCCTACAGATCCAGCTGAGAAGAAGCAGTTTGAAACAAATGCAAACACTGTCAACACTCTATTAGGATGTCAATCTCAATCAGAATTCATCAAGGTTATGTAGTATAAAACCACTAAAGAAATATGGGACAAGGTTGTGCTGAGCTATGAAGGAGATAAGGAGGTAAAATGAGCAAAACTTCAAACCCTCAGAATTCAGTATGAAAATATCAGGATGTATAATGATGAAAGTGTGGCTAACTATTTTCTTCTTATAGATGAGATTGTTAATTGTATGAAAAATTTCGGTGAAGAAATAAAAGAGGCTATTGTGGTTGAAAAGGTTCTAAGATATTTATCTCCTAAGTTTGAATCAAATGTTTCTGCAATAGAAGAAAAGGAGAATCTACAGAAAATTACCATGTCGCAGCTACATGGAATTCTAACCGCTTATGAAATGAGGAAAGGATGACCATCAGACATGAGAGAAGCTGCATTCAAGGCTTCAGGTAAAGGATATTACTATGAGTTAGGACATATGTCAGAAGAAGAGGAAGAATCAAATTTTGTCAAGAACCTTCAACGGGGTGCTGGAAGATTCAAAGGTAAGTTGCCATTCAAATGCTTTGCTTGTGGAAGAGTTGGTCACTATGCTACCAAGTGTGCTCATAAGCTTGGCAAAGGTAAGGAACCTGTTAGATGGAACAAGAAATAGAACGTAAGTAAGAAAAGCTACTACACTCATGAAGACATTGATGGACTCTCAAATAGTGAGGAAGATGAACGAGGTAATAACTATAGACTTTTAATGGCTTTTGAAGATGATGATTTTATGGATGCTATAGATGAAGAGGGTCTTTATGAAGATATTTCTAAACTCAAAATTTGTTTAGAAGAGAAAAACATGATTATTGATACTTTGCAATTTCAATGGGCTGAAAGTGAAAAACATCATGAAAAGTTAGAATGTGAAATTGTGGGACTTAGAAAAGAGATTGAGAAAGCTAAATCTCTTAATCTTAGATTTGTTAAAGGATCTAAAATGTTAGATGAGATTATCAAAGTGCAACACTCTCCTCTAATCAAGACAGGTTTGGGATATAATGAAGAAGCAACTCAAGTGCAAAAACCAACCACCTCCAAATGTTATCTTGATGCAGCAAGGAGAAGTGAGCAAAGGCCTAATGGAGATCACCAGGTAGATCAGGGACATTTTTCTTCAAGAATGAACAGAGATCACCAAGTAAATTAGGGGCAATCTACTTAAAGGATAAACAGAAGCTACAACAGACCACAGGTAAATCATTCTTAATTTGCATCAAGAATGAATGACAACTACAATCATTTGGTCCGCAGGGTTGATAATCGCAGGAATTTCTTCAATGGCCAATGTTTCTCTTGTCACAACTTTAGACACAAAGTAGCTTAGTGTGTTTCCTACAAAACTATCATGACTAGAGAAACTCAAAAACATAGGAGTATGACTGGGATCATGAAAAGGACCTACAATAACTTTTCTGCTCTTGAAAACAAAAGAGAATGTTCTATTTGTAATAATTTTGGTCATGAAGATTCTGAATGCAGGAGCAGGTTTTGTCAGACAACTCAGAAGGAGCAAGCCTCAAATATTAAAACATGGAGAACGAAAGAATCACAACCAGAAAGATGTGGTATAGCCTTATATGCAGAAGGGAAAGAAAATCAATGTTACATCGATAGTGTATGTTCAAAACATATGATAGGTGATAAAGAAAAACTTCAGTGATATAGTACCTTGGAGAAGGAGAAGAAGGTATCATTTGGAAATGGCACCCCTACACTCATAAAAGGTAAAGGTTCTATTTTTTTAAAAGATAAGGTCAAAGCAGGAAATGTTATGTATGTTGATGGCTTAAAGCATAATCTATTGAGTGTCAGTCATATGTGCGATCAAGGAACAGAGGTAATATTTCGATCAAATGGATGTAGTGTTCATGATCTTGATATGGAGAAACAATGATCAAAGGCATAAGAACTCCAAATAATTTATACATATTCAAAGAATGACATCAACAATGCTATCTGAGCAAGAATGATGAACACTGACTATGGCACTAGAGGTTGGGGCATCTAAGTTTCTCACAGATAAGGAAAGCATGCAAATACTGGACAGTTTGTGGCCTTCCAGACATCAGAATTCTAGACAATACAATATGCAAATCATGTCAGTTTGGTAAGCAAACCAGAACTAACTTCCTTGAGAAGGAGGGATCAACTAGTAGGCCACTTGAACTTGTCCATACTGATGTATGTTGTCCATCTAGGAAAAGGTCGCCTTGGGGAGAAGAATACTTTATATTATTCATTGAGGACTATTCAAGGATGGTTTGGATAGGACTTATAAATTACAAGGATGAAGCTTTCGAAAAATTCAAATCCTTCGAGAGTTTGGTTGAAAATGAATCAGATCACAAAATTAAATGCCTCGGGTCTGATAGAGGTGGGGAGTTTACCTCAAATGAATTTTTCGATTTTTGTGAAGAACATGGAATAAGAAGGGAATTCTCTACAGCCAGGACTCCTCAGCTAAATTGAGTAGTGGAAAGGATGAACAGAACGGTTCAACAAATGGCTCGTTCTATGCTTGATGAATCTGGAACTCCCACAACTTTTTGGGGTGAAGCTGCATTTTCTGTAGTTGTTATTCTCAACAAAACAAATGTCCGGGTAAACAACACTCAAACCCCTCACGAGCTCTGGTATGGTGAGACTCCTTCGGTAAAATATTTCAAAATTTTGGGAAGAAAATGTTATATCAAAAATACTGATGAACATCTTGGCAAGTTTGAACCTAGAGCGCTTGACTATAAAAAGGGAAGGAGATCATTTGGATGACATGCTTTTGGGTTGAATATCTTAAGTGAGCTAGATCTGAAATACTAAAGTAATGTCTAGATCTAAATAAGGTTCATAAGGCAAATCTACTGATGGGTCGAGATCAACTTGGCGCAAGATCAGATCTGTAGATCTAATAGACTCGGGTATGCTTGAAGTCTGAAAAACACCTATAACCTCAGGACCACAGGCGTAACACGGTGAATGTGCGAGAGGAACACAGGTGATCCATAGGCACAGTGCATATGCACATAGTGAAGCAGAAGGTACAGGTGCGGAGGCACAATAGAGATACGCGGCACGAAAATACGCGCAGGTACAGAGGTACCCTAGGAGTACGTGGCTCGACAGAAGACACAAGTGCAGATCTGCACAAAGTTACGCAGAAAGACAGAAGCTACAGTGCGCATGCCTGCAGAAAAGTAGACAGTTAGCTGCGAATACCCGCGGATCAGTGGTTGCTGCAGGGGCGGATACCCGCAGGTTTCCGTTGTAGATGTTGCGTACATGTCTTAGAATATGTCTTAGCTGCTTCTATTGTTTACTGAAGTATTCTGGATTGTTAAGTGATGTCTGGTATTATGTTCTGATAACAACAGTCTAAGAAGTGATTGATTAAATGTTTATACATTGATGGATGAATGGACCAGGTTCTTAATGACTCATCTTTATGTGATCTGATGGACTAGATCTGGTTGATGACTCACTTGTATATGTATTGATCTAGTGCTTGGGTAGTTCAAACAAAATGTGTTGTGCTTCAGTGTATCTAGTATGAAAATTGATGAAACATGGTACCTGGAGGAGAGAAGATTGTAGGCCGGCGCCTATGTACTATTATAAGCTAGTACAAAAGCTAAGGGGAATCTTAAGGAGCACTGTAGCACGTAGCAGCCTGCGTACTAGTAAATGGATCGGCTAGTACAAGAAATATGGGGGTTGTAGCTCTCTACAGGTAGAAGCCTGCGTACTGGTATAAGACTGCACCAGTACAAAAATACTGTAAAATGATTTTCTTATTAAGAAGAAGATTGAGATGACTTGCAGCAGGTGGTTTTCACCCACATTGGGTTTCCACCTTATATCATGGTGTTCATGTGTGTGATTTGTCTATTCTATTTTACTGCACCTGTTTATTGTTAATATGGTTGATAATGTTCTAATGCACTCATTAAGGATCATATAACTGAATCATAAGAAGTTGTGGAAGTAGCATATATGAATCTGAATATGGAAATGAAAAAGTTTTATTGACGTGATAATACTCATTCACCCCCCCCTCTCAGTATTATTTCCAACAACTACATGCCTCTGAATTGTGTTAGAAGGAGGCTTGAAGGCCTATTTATTCTTGATAAACAATGGAAAACTCTTAACATCCCAAAACCTAACCCTAGAAGATGAAACACCAAATTGTGGACCCTGTTTTCGGTAAGTTGGTACATCAACTTCCCAAGGTTGTAACTTTGCACTTGATCTTTGTTTGACGTGTACAATAGCTTGTTAGAGATATATATTCGAGCACTAAAACTTTGGGAAGAGAAACATTAGTCCATAGACCCATGTTGCTCCCATATTTCCAAAAAAACGTCGTTTAGGGCCTCAAAATAGCTCCGGAAGTTCACGACCTGAAAAACTGCTAAAAATAGTAAATTTTGCTATAATTAAGGAAACTGAAAAACTAAAAGAGGTAGTTGTGGGGGTCCAAGTCGGATAGGTGGTTGGAAACCAAGACCCACCTGGATCATATATGCACATCTAGGTCAAAGAATTGAAACAAAAAAATTATAGACTTGAAGTGTTGAACTAGGCTATGAAAGATCAAAACACAATGGTGTAGAGCAGGAATGCTGAATTAATGGAAGAGGTGCGAGAGAGGAAGCAATAAGAAAATGTATTGAAATTTCAAGCATAGAAGTGCCATATTCACCTTATGAAAGTGATGAAAAAGCTCAAGAAGGCTCGGAGTGAAAATTCAAGGATCATGAAGACGGGGATTAATATTCAAATTCAAGATTAAATGGAGCCCTCCGTGATAGCTTTTTGCAGAAGGTATGGTTGTGTGAGGATACAAAAGGAAATGGGGATGGGAGTATGTTGGTCATCATAATTGCCTTATTTTTGACATCCATTTTACCCAAACAAATTACCCAATCCCTTTGTTTTACCCTTGTAACCTATTTATTCATGCACTTCTTCTAAACCTTGCACTTATTCCTGCACTACCTTCATGATTTTCATTATTAAGGGTTATATGAGCTTAATTACAAATTAAAAATATTAAATAGTCTATTTTCCTTCGCAACTTAAATGTTTTCTTTCCTAAATTATTTTGATAGAGAGAAAGTATTAATCAATGTGTAAGATGAGGTTGGTGAAGGAGTATTCTTGTATCGTTCGCGTTCTTGTACACACGACAGCAGGAAGCATCAACACGATTCATTGACAAAAGCCACTACAATTTGGAAATCCATGTGAATTCCTCACTAAAAGATCAGGAACACACTATTGGGCTCAGAGCGTGTGGAAAATATGGGCTATGGAGGCCAATGTTTCAACCGAATTCCCTTGATTTAGTCTTTTTGTCGAACAACCAAAAGCCAAGATTATACTTTTGTTTTGATTTCTATTGTGGCCATGAGACAAATGATATGCATTTAGTAAGGGTTTCTAGTTGAAGTAGGTAGAGATACGCTAGTGAAACTTTGGCTTATATTGTAACTTTTTGTATCGCCATACTTTTGGGTTGGATCCAGATATCCACGATGTACATTTTTAGTTACTAAATTTAGTACAAGGAGCTATGCCAATTATTCATTTCATGTTCCAGTATTTTATGTGATGCGTTATTTGAGAAGTTGATTTTCCATATCTCGAAACAAGGAAATGATCTGGTTGGCTAGGGCCAAACCAACCCAGCTCGTTCGCCCTGTTTTGTAAGGTGTGTTAGATATATTATTGTATGAAAGGTTTGAATAAGAAGTATTTCATTTCTTTTATGTAGCTAATAGATCTTCGCTTTCTTCATAAATTGTGTGACTCGGATCTAAGGTGTGAAGGTGTGGGTGTGTTCATTTACTAAATATTGAATAACATTTCCTTCCTTTTATGAGTAGTTTCCTTTCTGCAAAAAGAATGTTTCGGTTTTCTTGCACCAATGTGATTTATTTATGTAAGTGAAGGTTTCTTTTGCAAGTGTGTTTATTTCTGCAAGTGGATTTATTTTCCCGATGAAAATGAATTTCATTTCTTAGTATGCAAATGCATTTTATGCAAGTGCATTTTCTTTAACTTACGGTTGATTTACATGCATTAATCTAGGAGGATCTCGTTAGATCAGTTGCATAGGTTTAGTGTTGTCATCAACATTCAGTTAGGTGTTGTCTGCTTCGACAGTGATGTTTATGGTTTAGGTTGTCTAGTAACGTATATAGTCTTTCATGCTGTTCAGTTGATATGGTTTTGTACCTATTTGTTGACATGAGGTTGTCTTCAATTCCACTAGGATATGGCTATCGATGTGGGTTGATCATTCACCTTCTAGAATTTGGTTGTCGACGGGTTTGTCATCATGTGACGTTTGCTACTAATGTCGCTTGTGACATTTAGTTGTAAATGCATTCTTTTTTATTTGATGTAAAGTCCTAATGACTAAAACCATAAAACCAAGACATTATGTTAAGAAAACCCTAGAACCCTAACCTAAAAACCTAAATTTATGTACTAACATACCATAAATGTAGGACCATTCGGGCCATAATACATTGAAAGCAATTCAAAAACAAACATATAACCCTAAGTCTAACCCATTATCCTCTCGGCCTAATGTAATGCATTACAAAACATTTAAATTACAAATACAGTCCTCACCACAGGGTTTAGACTGTATCAAAGCCGCGACCATGTGAGCGGTCGGGCAATGAGGGTTACAAAAAATGGAGTTTAACCAAGGGGAAGTCCACCTAGCCGTAACTGTGGTGGGAACTATTCCATCTGAGAAACTGCAAGGTAAGCCATCGGGGTTATGTCAACTGTTGGGTATTTGTGCTAGAACAGTTGAGGTAAGACCATCAAGTAAGCTGCGATGGCTATAGGTAGATGTGTTCACATACATTGACATCATTGCACCATCAGCTGTGACCACTGGAGTTTGACCGTGAAGGTGGCAACTCATGGTTAGACCACCGATTCACATGTTGTCCATTAGACAATCCTACACTGCTAGCTAAACCACCAATGGTTTTATGCTATTATAAGGCCGAATGTGGGTTCTAAATTGTATTTTAGTGCAAAACTAGTTCAACCTCTAGGAAAATTATGCTAAGGTGTTAAATATTGGCAAGGCCGAGGGAAAAAAAACCCAAATTGCAGCTCATTCATCTTGAACTCAACTTGAGGAGGTTAGAGTGTACTTGGAGGGTTTTAAAATGATTTTTTTCTCATTGAAGTGCATTAGAGTGGTTTTGAGTTTCATGTGCAGGTTCTGAAGGGATATACATTGTTTTGTTTTTAGTGTAATAGGAGCATCTGGGGTCAGAATTGGGAACCGTGATAGTCATTGGAAAGCTGGTTCTGAGATATATCTTATGAAAGTGATGACAAGTGCCTACATGTACATTCTGTTTGGTCAAATTTTTATGTAATTTGACCTCTTTGGTTTCAATCCTAATAAAGCAATTGCCCATCTTGAAAGCATACCTGAAGACGTAGTCCATCAGGGATGAACTTCGTAATCAATCCTGTTATCTAGTATCACTGCGTATTTGCTATTTTCACTTCTTTTTTTGTTCTTTCTTACGTTTTCTCATCTGTCGCAAATTTCTCTTCTGAAGTAGTTCTCACGGTTCCAACACTTTAAGTTAACATTCATTTCACTGTTGGCATAACCAATTCTATTTCAATTTTAACATATGATCATTTCAGATCATATAATTTGGTATTGGAGTAGCGTGTGTTTGTAAAATTTTCCATTGAATGTTAGTGTGGTCAAAGTCACAAGATGGAGAAGGAATCGTTGAGAAGATTGATCCAGATATTGGAAAGCGAAGAGTCATCCATAAGTTGACCATGATAGTATCTGATGTAGGTGAAAATACTGAAACAAAGATGAGTGATGAATAGTTTCAGCAAGCATTCTTCACTATGCAATAGATGTTGGGAGAACTACACGAGGGTAAGAAGGTGAGGGATGCAACTTCTTCTTCAAAGACATTGAAGAAGGAAAAAGGTAAAGGCAAGGTTGATAAACCACCTTCACCTCCATCATCTCCATCATCATCATCATCATTATCTTCTTTTTCTAGTGTAGAATTAAAACATAAAAGAAACCTAAGAGAACATCTCTTTTGAAAATTGATGTAAAGTTTGAGTTACCTATTTATGATGGCGAAATGAATCCTAAAAACCTAGATAACTAGATTAAGCAGTTAGAAGTGTATTGTCGTATTCAGGACATTTATGATGACAAAATGAAAATTCAGTTAACTACACTTAGAATGGGGGGAACAACTTTAATGAGGTGGGAAAGTAAAACTCAAATAGATGTAAAGTGGAAAGGTAAAGTCATCTATTCATGGTCTAAGTTTTTAAAAGCAATTAGAAAACAATTCTATCCTTTAGGATACATGCAACAAAATGTTATTGATTGGCAGCACTTGAAGCAAGGTAAATGGTAGAGTATTCAGGAGTTTACTCAGGAGTTTAGAAAGAAAGCATTGTCACTTGGTATTTCATTGGATACATGTGAAACTTTATTAAAATACATCAGCAGTTTACATTCATATTTGCAGCATACATTATTGATGTTTAATCCTGATGATTCTGATGAAGTGTGTGTTCAAGCCATACATATTGAATCAGGTGGTAGACCATTCAAGTTTTCACCACAATCATCCAAAGAGTTGGAAATCAAAGATTCCAATGATAGTGAAGGGAGGAACAATTCGAAGAGAAAGAAATCAGCGACAACTTAGAAGGAGAGACCTACATGTTCTCATTGCCAGAGAATCTATCATGATGAATCTAAGTGTTGGAAAATTCATCCACAACATTAGCCCAAAAAGTTCCTTAAGGAGAAGGATGAAAATAAGGAAATTGCAGTAGTCCAGCAAGATCTAGGTTCCAATTCAAGTGATGAAAGGAGGATAAGTGCCATTGTTATGACAGGTAAAATCTTTGACACTGGTTCAAGTTCGAATACTATTTCATCTTCCTCAAACATAAATCCTTCAAATGAGGATAAAATAGTTGAATTATTGAACATAAGGATAACTTCTAAGCACACAAAGATAGATACAATGTTTGATAGTGTATCACATGCCAATTTAATATCTAAATATTTGGTTAAGAATTTGGGTTTGGTGACATGGAATCATCGAAGACCTTACCCATTAGGATGGATAAATATATTAAATTAGATAAAAGTCACAAAACAATGTCGATTAAGATTTTCCATTACAACTAATTACATTAATGAAGTGGAATTAGATGTGGTTCAAGTAGACATATGTGGAGTTGTCTTAGGAAGTCCTTATCTTTATGATTATGATGCAGTATTTTATAGAAGAGAGAATAAATATCAGCTTAAGAAAGACGGGGATGTATTTATTGTCAGGGCACATCAAAGTAAAAGTCACTTGAATATAGTTGTTTCTAATAAGATGAAGTGATTAATAAGTTCAAATAAAATATTTGTAATCATGTATGTAAAGGAAAAACATAAGAATCAACATGATGTTTGGTCAAGTTAGGAGTCTTAGCTTAAAGATAGTTTGATCAAAGAGGTAGAAAATTTTCTAGTTCTATTTAAAGAAACTAAACATCTTACTCATAAGGAGGGAATACAACATGAATTATAGTTGTTACCTAAAGCTACTCTTCCTAATGTTAGAATGAATCAATTCAGTCTAAGTTTGGGGGTTAACAATTACAGGGACGCAGGTCAGTATTGGGGAAAGTCAGTGTTAAAATTATCTTGTATTGTGCCACAATTTCATGTTTCCAACAATTTAGAAGCCTCTTTTCAAGTTGAGAGGAAGCCTATTTGTTTTCACATCAAAGCCTTTTCTAAAGCATTGTCAAAGTATTCAATACCTTTAAGGGACACTTGTGCATCAGGGGAAAGTGATAATTAATGGAAACATCATTTAATGAATAAGGAAACAATGATTCAAACAAATCAATAGCTAATTCAATACTTTCAAAATCAAACTAAGTTGGAGCAATTTCACTTAGTAATTAGGAATCATGAAAGAATTTCAAGTCAAGTAGCTAGTTTGATGTCAAAAATGTCTTTGATTGTATATGTTATTCCGCAACATAAATTGTTAATACACGTCAATAGTATTGAACAATATCCTATAGAGATTGTTTTAAAAGATGATTATGAATCACTAACTCATGGTATTTCATGGAAATAAATCAATTTCAATGTTCATAATAGGTTGTTTGACCATATTGACAGGTTTTTCAAACTGCAGATGGATGGAATAGGTCAACAATTCAAAATGTGCCATGGTCAGCATCATGAGGGTCATCACTTGTAGGTGATTGATCGAATGTATTGTTACATCAACAGGACTAGGTGGAAAGTGAGGGAGCTCTACCCTCATCGAATATCTGTTTAAGTAAAACTTTTGTGGTCCAAAAGCTTTCAAGTGGAGAGGATTGATCTAGGAGGATCTCATAAGATCAGTTGCACAGGTTCAATGTTGTGTCAACATTTGATCCAGTGTCATCAACTTCGACAATGATGTTTATCATTCATGTTGTCGAGTAATGTATATGGTTTTTCATGGTGTTCAGTTGATGTGGTTTTGTAGCTGGTTGTCGACATAAGGTTGTCGTCAATTTCGTGAGGATATGGTTGTTGACATGGGTTGATCATTTGCCTTGCAGAGTTTGGTTGTCGACATGTTTGTCATCATGTGACATTTGTTGCTAATGTCGCTTTGTGACATTTAATTGTCATTGTATTTTTTTTTATTTGATGTAAATTCCTAATGACTAAAACCCTAAACCTAAGATATTATGTTAACCAAACCCTAGAACCCTAACCTAAAAACCTAAAGCTATGTATTAACATACCATAACGCTAGGACCATTTAGGTCATTATACATTGAAAGCAATGCAAAAACAAACATATAACCCTAAGTCTAACCCATTATCCTCTCAGCCTAATGTAATGCATTACAAAACATTTAAATTACAAACATAGTCCTAACTGCGGGGCTTAGATCGTAGCCATGTGAGCGGTCGGGTAGTCAGGGTTACAAACGGTGGAGTTTAACCGAGCAAGAGTCCACCTAGTAGTAACAACGACGGGAACTATGCCATGTGTGTAGCTGCAAGGTAAGCCGTCGGGGTTATCTTAACTGTTGGGTATTCATGCTAGAACTGTTGGGGTAAGACTGTCAGGTAAGCCTTGGCAGTTAGAGGTAGACATTTTCACATGCATTGACATCATCACACCCTAAGTCGAGACCACCGGAGGTTGACTGCGAAGGTGGTAGCTCATGGTTATATCGCCTGTTCACATGTTGTCCGTCAGCCAAGCCCGCTCCGTTAGCTAAAATTCCAGCTGTTTTATGCTATTATAAGGTCTAATGTGGGTTCTGAATTGTATTTTGGTGCAAACTTAATTCAACCACCATGCAAATTATCCTAAGGTGACAAATATTGACAAGACCAAGGGAAAGAAGACCCAAATTGTAGCTCATTCACCCCGAACTCAGTGTGAGGAGGTTTGAGTGTATTTGGATGGTTTTAAAAGGATGTTTTTCTCATTGAAGTGCATTAGAGTGGTTTTGAGTTTCATGTGTAGGTTCTAGAGGGATGTAGGCTATTTTGTTTTCAGTGTAACAGGAGCATCCGATGTCAAAATTGGGAACCGTGATAGGCATTGGAAAGTTGGTTCAAGGAGCTATCTTATAGCAGTGAGTAGATGTGCCTACATGTACATTGCATTTGGTAAAATTTCTATGTAATATGACCTCTTTGGTTTCAGTCCTAATAAAGAGGTTGCCCATCTTGAAAGTGAACCTAGAGATGTAGTCCATCACGGATGAACTTCGTAATCAATATTGTTGTCTCGTATCACTGTGTATTTGTTGTTTTCACTTCTTTTTTACTTCTTGCTTATGGTTTTTCATCTATCGTAAAGTCTTCTTCTAAATAAGTTCTCATTGTTTTAGCACTTTAAGTTAGCATTCATTTCAATGTTGGCATAATGAATTCTATTTAAGTTTTAAAATATGGTCATTTCAGATCATGCATTTTCGTAAGCGTTAATGAAGTATTGTCTATATAATGAAAATATGTGTTTATGCTTAATTTCTTGTGGGAATAGTTTAGTTCAAGACTGGAATTTGGTAAAGGGGCCTTTGAACTGAAACCTTTATTCAGTAAAAGTATAGATCTAGTTAATTTCATGAGAGCCATCTTGGAAAGAAGAGTGCTCTATATTTACAGTGGATGATCATTTTCACATGAAGAAGTTTATATTTCAGTAGAGATTTCCTTTGTCTTTTGAATTATTTTTCACTTCCAGATGAATGCTTAGGTAAGGAGTCTTTTGATAACATGCGTCTATTTCTCTTCTATGGTTTTCCTTGCAAGTTAATTTCTAGTTAGCACACTTTACATTTCATGTAAGTGGTTTGGAAGCTTAGTACAAGAATATTGATTTCTTAGTACAATAATCTTTGTTTCGGCACTTGAATTGATAACCTGGTATAGGAATAGAGTACTCTGGTATAGGAACCCATAATTCCTGTATGGAAGCCAAAATACTCAGTGTAGGAAGAAAAATACTTCTGGTAAAAGAACATTGTCTTAGTACAAGAATATAATTCTAGTACAAAAACTTTGTTCCAGTACAAGAATGTTGTTGCAATGTAGGAACGATGATTCATACTAGGAAGGAAAACTTGTAAGAAAGGCAAATGTACTTCACAACCTAATCATTTCTCCATCTTATGACTACATTGACATTTATTCTTAGATATCTATTTTTCTTTCTTTTATTGATCAGGATTGTTTATGCTGATTTGAAGTTCCTTTAATTGAGTTTCTGCAAAGTATTTTCCTTCTAATTCTGGTACCAAAATTCTTTTGGTATTAATTTATTTTCAATTCTTTGATTCTGCAAATGAAATTAGGGAAGTTAGGAACAAATTTGGCGAAAGTTTATACCATTAATCTTGTCATTTCCTGTGCTATGCCTCTAAGATTACGTAGCCCTGGGTTGACAATTAAGTGTTAAAGAAGATTTCTAAACTAAAACTCCAGCACCCAACACTAAGCATGGAAACGACTACATTTTTGTGGTCATTGACATATTCTCTAAGATGGCCATTGTAGTAGCCTACAAGAAGAGTATCATAACATAATCCACTGCTAAGATTTTCTTTCAAAGAGTGTTGGTGCACTTTCGGATCCTACAATCCATTATCTCAGATCAGGACAACAACTTCCTAAGTACATTTAGGTAAAGTCTTTGGTCAATGTTGGATACCAAGATCACTAAGTCCATGACTTTCCACCCCCAAAACGATGGCGAAACAAAGGTCGTCAATAGGATTATCGTACACATTATGCTCATGTACAAATCAAAGCATCCACACACATGGGATGAAAGTATCCCCTATGTACAACACAAATACAATAGAGCTCTTCATAGCTCAACTCACCACAACCCCTTTTCAGTTGGATTATGATTCCAGCAACTATGTCCCATTAATGTGGCCATACCATGTGCAACTACTTAGGTAGATTTGACTCATGTCCTATTCGAATTTAACAAGCTTAAAAACTTCATTGAGAGAATTCAACACATTTTCTAGTAGGTCCATGACATATTGGAGAGATCCATTTCTAGGTACAAGCAACAACATGTTCAGCATCAGGTACCGCACAAGTTCCTAGTGGGTGACAAATTTTGGTTACATCTGTAGAAGGAACGCCTTGCTCGGCCCCACCAAAAGCTACACCCTCTCTAATATCGTCCATACACCATCACCAAGGATGTAGGGGGAAATTTCTTTGAGATGAGCATTCTACCATTCCTTGGGCTACACCAAGTATTTAATGTGGACTACCTTCGGCCATACTTTTCACCATTGTTGGAAACATCCAACATTGTAAAATAACTCACACAAGTAGAGTTTAACCTAGAATGCGTGGAACATGCCACAATTTATCAGATCATGGACACGCAAATCAAGAACACTTTCTAACAGAGGATCCACCTATATCGAGTTTTCAAAGTAGGTCAACTCCTTCACTAAGGCAAGTGGTTCACGAGGGACCAGGTTCAACAAAAAATTTTCACCTCATGGAAGCTCTACATGCAATAGGGAACATTACTTGCTAAGAAGGGAGGATTGATCTAGGTGGATATTGGTGGCCACCCACCTATTCCAGCTAGACCTCTAGTCGGTTTCATTAATTTCCTTGTTTATAGTAGCATTTACTATTTTTAGTTGTTTTTTGTGTCTTGAACTTGCATACCACTTTTGACCTCATAAACGACATTTTTTGGAGGTATGCAATAATCCAATATCCTCTGTTAGGGTCTTGTAGGAAATCTTATATTCAGAGAGATATTTCCAACAAGGTATCGTACAAGCCAAATAGAGATAATATGACCAAGTTATGATCCTGAGAAGTTAGCTCCCCAACTAACATCAACGAGGCCCACAAATTCAGTTTCATTAATTTCCTTGTTTATAGAAGCATTTACTATTTTTAGCTATTTTTTGTGTCTTGAACTTGCAGAGCAGTTTTAACCTCATAAACGACGTTTTTTGGAGGTATTCAATAATCCAATATCCTTTGGTAGGGGCTTGCGGAAAATATTATATTCAAAGAGATATTTCCAACAAGGTATCGTACGAGCCAAATAGAGATAATATGACCAAGTTATGACCCCGAGAAGTTGGCTCCCCAAATAATGCCAATGAGGCCCACAAATTCTTGGCATAATCTCTCTTAGGGTTAGGGTTTTGGTTTTTTAGGGTTTTCCCTTATTGTTCAATAATAAAAAGGCCCTTGAGCCTCATTCTAACATAAGTCATAGGAATGTAGCCACCACATCTCTTCTTAGAGATAAGCTACCATTGCCCAAGCTCATTATTTCCATTTCTGTATGTAAGCATATTTCAGTTCTTTTATAGTAGTGAAGTGAAGTTTTATTTCTGCTGCATCTTTATGTTTATGTGTATGTATTTATTTTTTTGTATTCCTTCATAGGTCTGAATCATCTGAATATTGCACACTAGCACCACCAAACAAAGGACGTAAATGGACTTTCGTGGAGGACCATCAAATCAAGAAAAATAACATGAAACTTGATCATAAGCATAGATTTAATGGAAATGAATCTTTACTATATTAATCAAAAAATGATATTAAAAAAATATATATCTCCCGATAAATGATACCTCCTCTCAAGCGTGTACCATGGTACCCCAATGCAGCAAAGCTCCCACAATATAATATGAATTCTATCCCCCTTTCCCCTTTCCTCTTAGTGAGATTATATAGGTTTATTCTATCCTCTAAGAATATATATAGACACTTAGGGGCATGATAAGTTAGGAAACTTCTACAATAATGGACCCCTAGCCAACTCAATCACAATTGGGTTAGGTTGATCTCCTTGGGAATGTCAATCCTTAAAAGGCTTTTTATCAATTATGAGGTTTTCCTCAATTATCTCAATTATGAAATAATTATTATCTCGTATTATAAAATATGTGACAAAATAATTATCAGAAATTACTCAATTATGCAATTCCACCCTTTTAACATGGAATAAATCTCATATAAGTGAAAGAAAAGGTGAAATGGGATGAATTCCAACCAACAACTGAGCTAAGTTGAACTTCGGTTTCTCTCACTATAATGGAGTGGAAAATAGGGTTATAACAAGTTTCTTGATCTCTCTCATTGCATCTCAATAACATTTTTGGGATAACTTAGACAACTTGAGTTTGTAAATTTGAGAGACTGCTCTTATGTGGCGAATCTTCTAGAAAGCATAGGTAATCTTTACCATATGATATTTTTGAATATTGAAGGATGTGATAGTTTAATGGTGATTCCACACGGTTTGTCTCACCTCACTTCATTAAAGAAATTGTTCTTTCCATATAGAATAGTTGTGCAATAAGTGTGGAATATTTTTCAAATCTCTCGAATATGATGAAGATGGTGACAACAATAAAATAAAAAGTTAAAGAAAGTACAATGACTACATGGATAGAACTAAGAAGGTTAAACATAAAGTTATCCTACAATGTAGATAGAGATGATTTGGTGAAGGGGCATATTTTTCCATTGAGCGTTGATAATTTGAAGTTGGAAAGTCTTTCCCTCTCGGCTTATGATGGGATAAGTTTACCCATTTAGACTTGTGGGAGTATGTATAACTTAGGGGTAATCTTGTGTGTGAAATTGGGAATGGAATTGTAGGAAGAGGCTTCCCAATCTTGAAGAGATTAGAACTTCACGATCTTTGAAAATTAGAAAGAACGGTGGGATCATCAAGCAAATAAGCAATGCTCAAACTTAAAGATATAGATGTATGTGCTTGTGGTAAAATGAAGAGATTGGGGACAAACAAATTACCTTGTCTAAAGAAATTAAGAATCCACTGTTTGCTAGAACTTTGAAGCACTAGAACTTGAAAGTGGCAATTTTCCAATGTTTAAGGACTTGAGGCTTCTTTAACTATACAATCTTTAAACTATTGTGGGACCCTATGGTGTGATCAATGATATACTCTTGAACGTCTGTACATATAGACTTGTCCATTGTTGAAAAGATAGGTATTAGATAAGCCATCTAATTTAAGGGACATTAAAATATGGGGGTGGAATGAGCTAATGGAGTTAGAGGTCGAGAGTGGTGCTTTCCAATGTTGGATAGGTTGGAGTTGTTTGAGTCTGAGAAGGTAGAGAATATAGTGAGACCCCATGATGTGTGGGATGAAAAAACAATGCCTAAACTTCAATTGTTGAGGATAATAGGATGTCCATTATTGAGGATATTGCTAAGAGGAATGGAAAAACTCTCCAAACTGCATAAAATAATTGATTGTATGGTGGAAAAATCTAATTTGGGAAGATGTGAATGCTAAAATTAATCTTTCTAGTCTTCTCAATGTTGAGAGCACATTATAAATGTATTTATTATATATCATATAACTTGTAAAATTATTTTTTATAATATATTTTTCTTTTGTTGTGTAATATTTGAATTTATTTTTTATTCTTACAATGTATTATAAAGATATTTATTTAACTTGAATATTTTTTTTGATAATTATAAATTTTTATAATTTTATTAAATTTA
>APFE030757343.1:121449-174523 GCA_000404065.3 Pinus taeda | reverse complement strand
TTCCAAAATAAAAAGTTTGTATTTATATAATTATAGATAATACATGTTACTATGAGAAGGACTCATAAAAATTACAAATACCCATTACATTACAATTATGACATTGTATTCACCATTTTTATTGACAAAACAAAAACATTTCCATAATGAGTTGCAAATAATCATACTATAGAAATGGAAGTCCATGATTTCCATCTCCTAGCTATCCCAATACTCATAGAAACCAAAAAGGATAGGCTATAATTCAAAATCTTCCTCTCATAATTCACCTACATTTTCATTGAACCTTTGTAGTTATTCTTGAAAAAGTGCTATTGAAAATGATAGAAGAATATTTGGGATTTCTAAAGAAAGGGGAAAGACACACATTATATCACACAACATTTTTACATGTCCATTCTATCACCAATTTAGAGACATCTATAACCTCTAATTTGGATACTCCCAACTTGGTTGCAAAATAAACAAACATCCCTAAGGTTAAGAACTCAACCTTTGTGTTTGAGCCTTTGCATGAAAAATGTTGAATGTGATCTATAAATTTCTATAAATATTCCATTGGAATAGTTCGTCATAACAAATATGAAAAGAACATTGAAATAATTACTCTTAATTTTTCCTTAGATTATAGATTCTTTAGTTAGTTGATTTTCCACTTAATTAATTTAGAGAAATAGAAAATAGAAAAAATATACACATCATCCACAATAGACACAAATATTTTCCCTAAGAAACACTTATGAGGGAATACATAGCTCGAAGGTGAGGCTACTAGTTTATGTTATTCTTTTTCATAATTTGTTTCATGCCATTTTAAAAAAATCCTAAATAAATTGAACTCCTCTGTTATGAATCTTGTGCTTGCAAGGATTACCATTATTCTCAGACATTAATGTTAGTGTAACTTTATTCTTAAATTTAACCTCTTTCTACTTTCTTTAGAAGATGTATAGAAACTCATATTTTGATTGTATTTCATTTCCATATATTCTATTTGATTATTGCTTTCCTCATTCTGGACTCCTCCTATCATTGTTCTTTTGCACTTCTCTAGTTTAATGCCTTTCTAATACTTATATCTATCTTTATGACAACCATAATAGCAAATGGATCATCATTGAAATAGGTAAATGTCTACAAAAGATAGGATTCTAATATTTAGTGATGAAACTCCCAGCTTCTCACTTGTCGTCGTGGCACGGGGAAAAGAAAATGGCAAAGGTAATTGGACGATTATCACTGGTCTTCGTGGCACGAGGAAAAGAAAATGGCAAAGGTAATTGGACGGTTATAGTCCATTCTTTCATAAATAATGCAAACTGGACGGTTATAGTCCATTCTTTCATAAATAATGCAAACACTATCTTGAATAACTTAGTAGTCATAAGTGTGAAAATAACCGTTAAAAATTAATTTAATTTTTATTTTATAATTTTGTAAAATTTGATGAATAAGAATCAAGTTAATTGTTTTACTTTATTTTTATTTTGTAATCTAATATTGTAAAATTTAATAAACAAGAGTCAAGTTAATTGTTTTACTCTATCATTTTTTTCCAATTGATCAAATATTTCACTTTATTTTGATATTCTTATATATGAAATTCCAAATATCTACAATCCATAAATGCATCTTTACAAGGATTTGACGATTAGGAGAGATCTAAATATTTAAGCATGGGATAGAAATCATTTGTTTGATATTTCTTGATCTTCAAATTCCATGATATTCCCATAATATATAATGGACATATGGTCACTACAATAAATAAATATGGATCTAATATTTTGAGATGTAAAATGAAAATAAAAATTACCCATAAATGAGAAGAGAAATGAATAAGATGTTGGTTAAACAGAAGTTTATCTCAAAAAGATAAAACAAGGTGTAGGATTCAAATGTTGTGCTCATGGCTCTTAAGTTTTTCTCAATACTAAGACCAAAAAAATGGCATGGACAACTATACGGAATATAATTAACATTCCTAGAAGTGAAAATACTCTTAACAATAATGAAACAATTAAAGACATTATTTTGCTGGTACTTTTCAATATAGCTATCAAGTTCAAATTCAAATTCTATATGATAAGATAAAAGTTTAAACAAAAAATTTAATTTGAAAAAAATTAGGCACTATACATCTTAAAGACTTCCATTCTTTTTAGAGAAATACGTTACATCTTAGTGAACAATGCCATTCAAATATTCCCTCTCATCACCTGTGGGTCACGATTCTGTTGGTGACAACCTAGGATGACATAAATGAGTTGATTATTATTTGGGTTTTAACATCTTGTGCAAAGAAGTGGGGAACTTCCTTTGCTTCATATCAATGTATGGAAAGTCTACAGTGGTTTGTGTTTACTATTCAGATTTAAAATTATGGAAATGGCTTCCCACTTGTGAATTATAACATACTATAGATAAAGTACTTCTAACTTATATTTGTAACTCTAACTGGACTTCTAGTTGGGATTTTGTTGGGAATGACATTACTAATTAGTTGATTCAAATAAGGTGTAAATTATATGTAAAGATGTAAAATAGTAATTTAATTAATTCTGTGCCAATTTTTTTTAACAATAATATTATTTTTATAAATAACACTAAAAGAATTTGAAAGTTGTGCCGCAAATAATAACATATTTATAAATTATTGCTATTTTTTAGTTATATCTTATTTTGCATAATATATTTATTTATTTTTTAAGATATATTTTATCTCAGATTTCAGTTTCTGGGATCTTAAACTTGTGTAAAACCAGTTTCCGCAAGTTAATATCACATTTGGTTCTTGTGGGTAATCGACATTTCGAACCTAGCCATAGTGGTAAAATCTAATGAAAGACTGCTCTACCACTTAGTTCAATAAATAGATGCCGAGATGAAAGAGACTTGTTTATAGTTTTAATTAAATTAAATTGTCTCAATTTTAATTTTGTTTATATTAAAAAAAAATAAAAAATAAAATAACATTTTTAAATTTATAATTGAATTATATCTATCTATCTATCTATCTATCTATCCTAATATTATATATAATATATATATATATGGTTTATTGAATTTTTTTTAAATAAAAATTAATTAGCTTACCTATATAATTTAGTCCTAGATTTATCTTAGTTCCAGATATAACTAGTGTTGGTATTTGGTAGTGTTGGTATTTGGTATAAAAAGATCTTAGACTGTTTTTAATTTCCCTTTAAAAATAGGCCTATATTTCACATGAATTCCATGGGTTGTCAAACCCCATAGACCATTTTTATTTTTATTATTATTTTATTTTAATAGGGTTATTTTTATTTTTGTTTTTACCTTTTTTATTTATTTAATTTTGCCTGAGTTAAGATGTTTACATTACATTAATCTTATTATTTAATTTACTTTTTATTTTTATCTAATTTGGTGTAGTGGAAATTTTAAACATTACATTACAACATCTCTACCATATTGGGCTTGAGAGTACCTCTAGGCGCTTAAATGACCACGTAAATGTGGATAGACATAAATCCATAATGAACATCAAAACACTTATTTCATAATATGTCTCCTAAAAAACTAAGTGAACTTTAACTTTACTATGATTATTATTGTTTATTAAAAATATAAATTAAATACTTTAATCAATAAAATATATTAATTAAAACATAATTTATTAAAAAAATACTAATACATAAATAAATTATTAATATTAATTATGATATTAATATAATATTAAAGAATATGATAAAATAATTAATATCAATTGATAATGGGGAACCTCTGCACTTTTTGACCCCATTTAGTGCGATTTGGTAACTATGGTTGTCACTGATTTATGCCCATGGCAATAACAATGGATTAATTATAAACTATTCATTTGGAGATTTGCCTTCGAGCCTTTGGTTTCAATTAGGTCTAGATGATCTATCTGGATTCCGCAGGCGTGCTACAACATCAAGTAGATTGAGACTTGCTTAAACATTCATTTCTCAAGGGCAGACACGGCTCCCTCTCTCCTGAAAACTGAATCTAAATTCAATGAATAATTATGTTAATAGGCATCCCCCCTATCAGAATTGACAAGTTTATCATTTTCTTAATTAATCTTTTTGATCAAATGGTCTGAATTGAAAGATGGATGTAATTCTTCTAGTCGTCACTAAATCAATGAATGAAATTCACAACAGTAACTTTATTGCATGTCTAGAACATATTTTTAAACCATACTTAAATTAATTTTTTACAAAGCATGATTAAAAATTTATTGTGCTTCTCATTGATAACCATGTATGTAGGATTAAGAAAAAATGAAGCTAAAAAAATTAGTGTCGAACACCCATCTTTCACAGTGCCTTTGAAAGTGGTCTCTTTGCATTCTAAAACGCATGAATGGTTGAAGCATAAGGACACGTTTTGATCCATTACAATGGCAGTTGAAGCATTTTTGCCCAGCAATCATCCATAACCATTACAATGAGCTATGTAGGCATAAATTTGGGTAATAAGGACACGTTTCATGCATTACAATGATGGTTCAAGAATTTGTGCCTGAAAATCATCAATAACGAGAACAATGAGGTATGTAGGCATCGATCAATGAAACATTTCTTTAATTCAATTAAGTACAATCGAAATATGAAACAATCTGCCTATTCATATTCTCTTCGACTAGGGGTTTTGAGTTTTTAGTTACATTACAAAAGTTTGAACCTCATAGTATGGCCCATTCCATATATTATAATCAAACGCTCCATGGATGCATGCATTTCTTTGTTAGCACTTAAGGTTGTTGGAATTATTGAAGAATAACTGGAATGATGGCTTCTCTCAGCTTCTATCTGGTAAAAGAGGTGGCAAACCTTATCGCATTTTTAATTATTTCCAAGTTGTCACGACTATCTCTGATAATTTGGTGTAGTTCATGTCTGATTGAGTTATTCCCTACCTTATTTTTTAGGTTTCAGAATTGGAGAATCGCTTTCTTAGTGATTTTCGAACGCTTCATGGATGCATCCATTTCTTTGTTAGCACTCAAGGTTGTTGGAATTGTTGAAGGATAACTAGAATGCGGGATTCTCTCGACTTCTATTTGATAAAAAAACATGGCAAATCTCATTGCGTTTTTTAATTGTTTCCAAGCTCTCGCGGTTGTCTTTGATAATTTGGTGTAGTTCCTGTCTGATTGAATTATTCCCTACTTTTTTTTAGGTTTCAGCATTGGAGAAATTCTTTCTCAGTGTATGTGTTTCTAATTGTTTCCATGCTTTTGCGGTTGTCTCTGATAATTTGGTGTAGTTCGTGTGTGATTCAATTATTCCTTACTATTTTTTCAGGTTTCAAAGGCGTTCAGAAATCAACCTTACACGTATGTACAATTTTTCTTTATGTGATATTTTCCACTTTAATTCAAATGAGATGACTAGCTCGTAGAAAAAAAAGAAGGAAATTTATTGTGTATAAAATCTTTGTGATATCACTAGGCCGTAGAAAAAAGAAGGTTCTCGTCTTTTTTTTAAATGTCTCCCAAAATTTATTGCTTCTCTAGTGTTGATCTTATTCTAAAAGATCAAGACTTAAAACCACTTCACAACCTTTACAAAACCTTAAATCACACATATATAAGCTTCCCCTTACAAAACCTTTGGTTACATATGTTTTTAACACATAAATCTCTTATCGGTGCATATTTCCTTATAAACTATTTACAAATGAAAATGCCTTCATAAACATACCCTTTTTCCCTTTCATACAGCCTTGTCAAGTTTCCCAAGGTCTAACCTCATCGCAATCGACCATCGGTCCTTCCACAGTCATATGTATATATATGTATCTTCATCACCCCTTTCGCTCTCATATGCAATATCGGAGTGTTAACGTATGTTTTAGCATTAAACCAGTTCAACAAAAATATATGGATTACATAGGAAAGTTGCTCCGAATCATATATTTAGTAGATCTAAAATTTTATAGGTTCGCCACTATATTCCCATCGATTCTGGGTCTCCAAGACTTTGCATTGTGCACTCCGATTTGTGCTTCTTCTGATTGTCATTTGCGATCAGACCTTGACCGTCGATCCGATCCGTGATCCAGTGCTTGAGAATAAGTCGCACGATCGCATCTCACTCAAGTTCAATGTCAGACTCCTTCCACTTCCAGATGTCGATCCGATATCTTTACGGACTCGATAGGGATATAAACCATTCCCAATAATATTTCAAGTCCGATAGTTAATTCCTACAGTGTTTTTCACTATTTGTTTGTGTATCTAGGTCTTCTACTTGCAGGAGTTAAACTATATAATGAGCTCGGCAATGTGATATTTCGCCTTCTCGATTCGATCTGCAATCTAACGGTTCAGATTAACTCATGTGATCACATATTGTTCAACCTCAATGCCATCATGATATCACTAGCCCATAGAAAAAAGAAGGTTCTGGTCTTTTTTTTAAACGTTCTCCCAAAATTTATTGCTTCTATGGCGTTGATCTTCTCTTGAAAGATCGAGACTTAAAACCACTTCACAACCTTACAAAACCTTAAATCACACATATATAAGCTTTCCCTTACAAAACCTTTCATTACATATGTTTTTAACACATAAATCTCTTATCGGCACATATTTCCTTATAAACCATTTACAAAGGAAAATGCCTACATAAACATAACTTTCTGCCCTTCCATATAGCCTTGTCACATTTCCCAAAGTTTAACCTCATCGCAATTGGCCATTGGTCCTTCCATGGTCATACGTATATATATGTATCCTCATCGCCCCTTCTGCTCCAATATGTGATATCGGAGTGTTAACGTATGTTTTAACATTAAACCACTTTAACGGAAATATATGGATTACACAAGAAACACACTCCGAATCATATATATAGTGGATCTCAAATTTTATAGATTCGCCACTATACGCCCATCAGTTCTGAGTCCCCAAGCCTTTGCATTGTGCACTCCAATATGTGCTTTTGTTATAGACATTTTTGGGCACTGCAACCCCAATCATAAATGTCCATAAACTAAGGGCTCCTAAGTCCCTAAAATTGTTGCTTCACTACCTAAAGGAACAAGGTCCGCTGATTACATCGTCTCCCAGAAGTTCTCCACTAAAAATTGCTCAAAAATGGTCAAACCTGGAACATACTGAATACCCAGTGCAGAGGGTGCGATGCATATCACCTTCCCAGTGTAAAGGGAGTGATGCATACTAAATGGCCCCTCTGTAGGGTGCGATGGGCGCGAATGGACAAATGGCAGAGACAATTTGCGAGGTGGAAGATCATGGAATCTTCCAGAAGCTTCCCCTCTGACACTTTCTTCTCTGTTTTGGACCAGCGATGAGTAAGAGATCATCAGTCTCCAAGTGGAATCAAGAACTATCAGAGAGAAGACACTAATCAAAACCCTATAAGATGACTCACCCCCCTACAATCATCTATACATGGATCCCTCGTCACAGAGATCCAGAGGCTGGAATCTTGTATCTTGTAGAGAAGTGTTGTTGGTTTTCTGGTGAAACTTCATAGTGTTGGGTAATCTAAGCTTTACTTGAGGTGAAGAAGGGCTTTCCTTCTGGAGGATGATGCTAGCTCAGAACTATTGGTTGTAATCCTCTTGCTATTCCTGATATTAATAAAACTATTCAAGTTTTCCTCCATATTCTTGTACGTTTGATTATATATGCATTTGTATGGTTAACAGATATCTGGTCCTGTGTTATTTATGAATAGAGATATCTGTTCTTTGTTAGTATTATGCTTCTTTGATTCCACAGGTGCTCTTTGAAGCTAGGCAGACGAAGAAGAAGCAACAAAGATCCATCAGGAAGGAGAGGAATCAAGCAAGGAAACCAAGCGCAAGACTAAGGTTGGTGTCCTTTGTCCCACTCTTATCTATTTTCATAAAGAAAAGAGAAAGTAGTCTTTGCTTGTTTGTTTCTATGATAGCTACCAGTCTTAGTGGGAATAGCAGCTCCGAGTGGACACTATTCCTGGTAACAAAATGGCAACTCCGCTGGGGAGCAAATAGATTGTTTGTTAGTCTATCTTTGTTTGTTTTATAAACTTACAGATGGACCCTAAAGTCAAGCCAGCTAGCCTTCAAACTACATTTGTTATACAAATGCAAAGTAGATCAATGTTGCTTCAGTATATCTCCGGGTTTTGTTTATAAATTAAACAAAAATCGATCTGCAAATGTTCTAATTGCCCTAAGTGGTCGCTCTAGTAACCTCCTTAGATCAACTCCTGTGATTTCCATTTACTGAACATCACTTACTCGGCCTAAATCCCTGAACTGAATTGCAAATTGTGAGAAAAAACTAGTTAAAAGTCTCGCACTAGTACCATCGCACCATCCCTTCAAGGAAGTCTGTATGCATCACACTTCCCATGTGCAGTAGGTGCGCTGCATACTGGATTCCCTGTGTGAGTGGTGCGATGGTCAGGGAAGGTTAACTTTACCTTTAGACTTTGGTTTTTTCTTCAATATTTTTAGTTCTATTCAAGAGTTTTGCTGTCTATGGTCAGTATATCTCTGTGAAAGCCCCCTTCTCTTCCATCATTCTGCCTCTATTGTGAAAAGAACTGTAAGTGTTTTTATGTATTGTGTGCCATTTTCAGTTCTCTTTTGCAAAGAAGTAGCGTATTCAAACTGTCATTTCTTAATATGAATGTGTCGTAAGTGTCATTTTCAGTTATAGAAGAGAATCCCATTGTTCTTGATAGTCGATTTTACTATTACTCTTGTATATGATTTGAATTAGTAGTTTTTAAAGTGTCGAAAAACAGTTTTCATTTCGAAAACACAAAGTGTCGCCCTTATCTTCATTTCATTTTTAAAAAGAAATTTGTTAAGCATTGTCGCTTTGAAAATAATTCAGATTTGCACTTAGCTTTCTTATCGTCATTTATACATTAAGAAGGCTGAAAACAAATACATGAATGTGCATTTGCAATTAGACTGCTTGGTTTGATTTAGGACAGTGCATTTAGTGTGTTCTCTGTGCTCTTTGTTGAAAAACTCCCTATTTTCTTTCCTTAGTAGCTAGGATTTTCATTGCTGAAAGAAGATTAAACAGTTGTTTATCATCTTAGACTGCATTTTTATGAATTGTATACACATCACGTGGTGAACCTGAAAGGCAAATTTTTAAACAAGATCAACTGTAAAATAAATTTAATGAATCTAAAAATGCTCTGGAACCTAATGCACAACATCTATAAGTCTAGGCTAGAGACATATTCTGGCATTGTAAAACCTGGTAACTATTGTTTTCATTGTTGGTTGGGTGATTCCTCCACTCTGAGATGGCAAGGCCAGTACGGACTTGTGCTCCCACGTACCATCGAGTATATATTGGGAAACCACAATAGGCTATATCCTTTATCCTTAGGAAGTCGTGTCTGCCACCCTATCGATCGCAATGCAATGAACACAACATTCGGGAAGGTTGATTGCCGTACCATAAAACGTATTCTACAGTTTTGCGATTAGTTTGGTAATCCCCTCTGCCTAGATTTCTAGAGAAGTCTCTTTCATTCCTTTTTAGACTCCTTAAAAGAAAAGGTCCATCTGAGCACTTGTCACTTCAGGTTCATTAAAAATCGAAGGCGACTAGAGTTATGCTTTGTTTTTTCTCGACTCTTAAAAATTGAAAAAACAAGTTGTGTCAAAACGTCTAAAATTTATTTTAATCAGAATAACGTCACTGTTCCCTCGTTGGTCTTAGAAATTAGTCTCCCTTCATCACAAGTTCCTGTAGAATCACTAGGAAATCTTTTGGATAGACTAAATATGTCTGAACAACCGTCGACATCCAGGATTGTGTCATTTGATGTAGTAGCAGTAGAACCTCCTGTTGCTACTCCAACAATGTTCGCTGGTGTACCATCTTTCCCGGCAAGTTATCAACAATAAGCCAGAGTCCAATCATGGATTGTTTCGACGACATGGTCAGTTCCTATTTCTTCATCCGGATTCTCATCTGGAATTTCTAATGTTGAAACTCAACAAAAATATCCAATGTGTCTTCAAAGGCCAATCTACCCTTTAAGTATTGGATTGCCACCATATGGAGGGCAGTATGCCTTTTCATTGTTTCCTCCTAGAGAACAACCATATGGGAGTTTACAACAAAGTTCGGGTCAAACTGGAATTACATCTAGCGTTTGGGTACCAATACTGCCTCAGCAACCAAGGGTTGTATATCCAATGCAACTAGTCCACCCTGTGTCAAATATTCCCACTATACCTGCTATGATAACTGCATCGCAAGTACAAGCACTACTTGTTGTATGTCAACCCCAAGTTTCTCAGGTTGCAATACAACAACCTCTTGTCTCAGTGATTCAATCACAACCTCAGGTTAGTGCCTCCTTATCTGGAGTGACTCAGGCTCAAACAGGTACTATGACTCCTCATCTTGTTCAATCATCCAATATTGGACAACAGGAAACGGTCCAACAACCATGGCTAGTTCAATATCAACAACCGCAATTCTAGCAATAATATCAGGGACCTGAGCAATAAGTCTTTGTAAGTAATGGGAAACCACATTTCCAAAGTGATTATCAACAACCATACTATAATGGTTATGCCCATCAACCTTATCAAAGTTACCAACATCAAATACATTATGCTGGTATGTAAAGACCCACTGCTCAGGCGGTTCCATCTTATCCTGGGTATGCTTCAACCAACCTGAATCAACAGTTTCCCTTTGTAGAACCTCTAGAATTACCAGATCTAAACCAGTTGATAAATGATCCAATTGCGTATACCCCTTTGTGGCTGGCGATTCCTCATAAACTTCCATCAGATATTCCTAAATTTAATGGAAATCTGGGTGAAGACCCGTCGAATCATGTGATGACCTTTCATTTGTGGTGTTTATCAAACACTCCCAATGATGATTCGATCAGGCTTCGCCTTTTTTAGCGAACGTTAACTGGTCCGGTAGCAAAATGGTATATCAAATTGCCTAGATCTTCGTTTGATAACTTCAGTACCCTAGCCACAAACTTTTTAACCCATTTTCAGCTACCCATAAGGTACGAAATGGGAACAGAGTTTCTTACCAATTTCAAACAAATGACAGCCACTCACATATTTGATCATATTCATGAGTGGTGATGTCATCGTAGAATGGTAAAAACATATGTTCCTGATCAACTATTGGCTAAATGGTTTATTAAGTCATTGTTACCTTCTATTACAGAAGATGTGGCAAAGGGAGGAGTCGTCACTGAAGAGAAAGTTATTTCTCGTGCACAATATCTAGACTTGATCTATACTCAGTCTGGCATGCTCTACGATAAAATCCATGATGATCCTAGACCGCATTTTTCTGTTCCTCCCACTCCTAAATCAAACAAAGACTCTCATGTTGGCAATGGCATGATAGGTACGACGAGCACGAAAACCATAAAGGCTACGTCAAAGAAAGCCCATACGGCTTCTAGTTAAAATGCAAATGACAAACTTCTTGCGTCGGAGGTTAATGCCGTGTCAACTGACAAACGCAAAGAACCAAAGCAACGAGGAGGCAAGAAGAAAAAAAAGAAACAAGAGGATTCATCTCCTAAAAAATCTTCTGTAAACCCTTCTGGGAAAAGGAAACCTCCTTCAAGGTGTCAGATATGCGATGAGGATCATCAGACAAGAGATTTTCTATATAAAGATGAGCTTAGAAAATTCTTCAAGAATTCAAAAACCTCAGCGATATTGATTGATCCATTTCCGAACCTAGGAACAAATATGGTTGCTAGTGACAATGTTTCCCCGTCCCAAGTGCTTATGTTGTCCATTTTGAAACAACAAAATGATGTTTTGATATCGACAAGGAATAAAGATTATGGAAATCCACAGATGTCGAACAACAAGGCTACAGATCAACCTAGTAGTTCGACAACGACTTCGACTAAATTTGTGCCACCCATCATTCCTGAGCTAACGATAAAGCTGCCAAAGGGAGTAGTACACAAATCAACATTTAATCTTCGTGCCAGAGTAGCACAGCATTATAATATAATGGAGGATCTGGCCCAATTGTCGTCCACTATGTCGACACTTGAGGTATTTCAAAATTGCCCCTCCCAAAAGCAGGCTTTATTATCAGTGATAGGTGGGATTGACCCATCTGATTCCAATCTTGTGGCCTTTGATCACAAAGGATATGACCCTCAGTTACCAGCTCAACTAGCTTTCCTTATTCAAGTGAAAGCCCTCAACAAAACTGTTCATCGAACAATTATTGATGAGGGGGCATCTACATGTATTATGTCAATGAGTTGCTGGAAAAATTTAGGCTCACCACCCTTGTTGTGATCGTCAACAACATTAAAAGCATTTGATGGGAAAACATACACTCCATATGGGATTTTAAGTAACTTGCGAGTCGAACTGGGGGGAAAAACAATAGAAATTGATGTTGAAGTTATCGAGAGAAACCTCGATTGCAACATCCTACTGGGAAGGCCCTAGATATATGCTATGGCTGTCGTTGTGTCGACGTATTTAAGAAAGATTGCATTTCCCTTCCAAGGAGGAATCACAATTGTTGACCAAAAAACATTTCTCTCCAACAGTTCACAAGTTATAGGAAGCATTTCGATGATCCACGAAAGCTCTCAGTTGCTTCAAAATATCAGAGTAGGCCTCCTAAAAGACCCTTCCTTAATGGGGACTTTTGCCCTTCCGCCTCCGAGTAAGCTAGCAGAAGTGGCCACAGTGGAAACCTATCCCATGAGATCTTCTACATCAACAAAAATGAAGAAGAACTCAGAACATTCTGATAGTGTGGATCATTGCCAGGCATTGCCTCCAATCCCTACCATAGCTACATCATCTGATGATCAATTCAGTGATGTTGTACATTATGTACTGGGGGCATTAGAATTGGATCTTTCCTTCATAACCCTTATGAGTTGTGATCAAAGGTCACCATGAGGATAGTTCTTTTACTGTGTCAACCTCATTAAAAAATGAAACAACTCCCTTTCCAAATCGAGTCTTTCAAAGATCTCGAAGGTAAACCTTCATTCCAACCACCGTGTTGAATGAAATGAAGCTTGGGGGCCATGCACCTCAATTTGCGTTATTATGCTAGGGGCATGCAAACTTATCACGAGTAGTGTTACCGCAGGGTTCAAGCTCGTTAAAAAATAAACACGCCACGAGTAGTTTTAACGTGGAATTCAATCTCGTTAAAAAATAAACATAAGCAATGAGCAAATGTTTCCCCCAAAGTTTAATCTCATTAAAAAATGAACCAATTTTTTGTTAAATAACCATTGTGAATGCATTATCATCAACTTTTGAGCCTTGGTCATGTTCTCATCATCACCTCCACCCTGTTTTTTTAGCCGATCATTCGCCTCCATTTAATTGTTTACCCTTTTAAGGAACATTTGCGAAGAGTGACTCTATTATCCATCCTTGTGACACTGCCATGATTGGAAAATTCCAAACCTTACTTGGAATCAGCTGCTACCTGAAATCATCACTCGTTCCTCGAAAAACGAGTCTCCTTTAAGCTCTTTTCAGCTTACTCATAAAATATGAAAAGATTGTTGAGCGATTAGCCTCTCCGGCTCGTTAAAGTCATCAGAAGTGCTATCCCTCCTCTAGATTTTAATCTTTTTGGACTTTAGGGATTATTACACAAAACTATCGAGCGCTTGTCTTGTTCAGCTTGTTAAATTACCGAGCATTCATCCCTTTCATATTATTTTACGCTTTTTCAGACTTAATGGATTATATGACGAAAAAGAATCTTTGGAGTTTCCTTTACATCCCTTTCAGACTCTCTAAAATTGAAAAGGATTGAGTTATCTTTGCCGTTAAATTCGTTAAAACCGAATAGCGACAAACTCATCCAAATGGACGAGAACAAGTTTCACTATTGCTAGGCTCGTTAAAATATAACGACGAGTTCGCCCAAAGGGAGAATTATAGAACAAGCATATGTTATCCTCCTCAGGCTTGAAAAAAATAAAGAGGTATTGGTCAGCAATGACTGGGGAAAATTGGGAAGAAAACTTGAAAAACTTTATTGGTAGCAAGTCGCTCTTGAACATGACACTTTCTCTCCACATCCGAGTCGGGTTGGGTTGTTCTGTTCACTGGTCATATCACCATTGGTCTGTCACACCATCCATCTTTGGGGATAACGCTACCAATCCATCGTCAGTGTCACCGATATGTTCAAAAGAAGTCATTCAGAGAATTCGCTTGTGTCTCACCCACTGCAATAGATTTTCACTCCATTCTTTCATGAATGCCACCCTGAATCTTGTATCATCAGATCGTTTTCACCTCCAAAATAATTTGCTTCGTTTCGTGTCATAGATGTGGGATTCATTAAGGCCCTCCTACAATGAGTCACTTCTTGTCGACATCATCTCATTATCCAGAAGTCGACCTAGGAACAACCCTTTTAGTACTTTGAAGCTTGCATGCCTCAAAGGAAAGTTTCTCACTTTCAGCCATAGGTTTACATTAATGGCCTTCGACCGAGAGATTTTGTGTGGTGTTCTATGCCAAGTACTTTTTCACACCGCGCGAATTGTAATTTAGTAACTTGAGGGTCATTGTCATTATTGGTGATTCCTCTCACACATGTTAACAACTTACATCATTGGCTGGTAATCAGGCGATGTCTTTCCATGTTCGACTCTAGAACATTTTTCACATGGATCGACTTGTACTCCAAGTGAAGATTGAATGAGTTTTGAAGATGCTGGATCTAGTTTCATCCATCCAGGCTATGATATATTCAAGAATATAAAGACATCAAATGTACATCATTGCCAAACATGTGATCATCCAAATCAAAGGATGATGAGTCTGAATCATCAGTCTGCTATGCAGACGATCGTCTGTCCTATGTACATGAAAATGAATTTATAAAGTTGAGCATGGGAATTCCCGCCTCAGCTAGATCATGTAAAATATTATGAAGATAATGTATTGTATTGTATCTTATTACAAGTCGCCTCCCAGCTCGAAAAGACTTTGAATCCTCATGGTAAAGCATTTCAGCCGACATCAAAAGATTGACGACCTCATGCTTTAGGGGGCAATTGTTATAGACATTTTTGGGCATTGCAACCCCAATCATAAATGTCCATAAAATGAGGGCTCCTAAGTCCCTAAAATTGTTGCTTCACTACCTAAAGGAACAAGGTCAGCTGATTACATCATCTCCCAGAAGTTCTCCACTAAAAATTGCTCAGAAATGGTAAAAACTGGACCATAATGAATACCTAGTGCAGAGGGTACGATGCATATCACCTTCCCAGTGTAAAGGGTGATATGCATACTGAATGGACCCTTTGTAGGGTGCAATGGGCGAGAATGGACAAATGGCAGAGACAGTTTGCGAGGTGGAAGATCATGGAATCTTCCAGAAGCTTCCCCTCTGGCACTTTCCTCTCTGTTTTCGAGCAGGGATGAGTAAGAGATCATCAGTCTCCAAGTGGAATCAAGAACAATCAGAGAGAAGACACTAATCAAAACCCTAGAAGGTGACTCACCCCCCTACAATCATCTATATATGGATCCCTCATCACAAAGATCCAGAGGATGGAATCTTCTATCTTGTAGAGAAGTGTTGTTGGTTTTCTGGTGAAAATTCATAGTGTTGGGTGATCTAAGCTTTACTTGAGGTGAAGAAGGGCCTTCTTGTTGGATGATGATGCTGGGTCAGAACTATTGGTTGTAATCCTCTTGCTATTCTTGATATTAATAAATCTATTCACGTTTTCCTCCATATTCTTCTATGTTTGATTATATATGCATTTGTGTGGTTAACACGTATCTAGTCCTATGTTATTTATGAATATAGATCTTTGTTCTTTGATAGTATTATGCTACTTTCATTCCACAGGTGTTCTTTGAAGCTGGGCAGACGAAGAAGAAGCGACAAAGATCCATGAGGAAGGAGAGGAATCAAGCAAGGAAACCAAGCACAAGACTAAGGTTGGTGTCCTTTGTTCCACTCTTATCTATTTTCATAAAGGAAAGCGAAAGTAGTCTTTACTTGTTTGTTTCTAAGATAGATACCAGTCTTAGTGGGAATAACAACTCTGAGTGGACACTATTACCGGTAACAGCTTCCTCTAGTTACGATTTCTGATCAGATCTTGACCATCGATCCGATCTGCGATCCGACACTTGAGATTAAGTTGCACGATTGTATATCACTCAAGATCAATGCCAGACTCCTTCCACTTCCATACACCGATCTGATATACTTACCGACCCGATAGGGATATAAACAATTCCCTATAATATTTCAAGTTCGTCGGTTGATTCCTACTGTGTTTTTCACTGTTTGTTTATGTAATTGGGTTTTCCACTTGTAGGAGTTAAACTGTATAATGATCTCGGTGATGCAATATTTTGCCTTCCTAATTCAATCTGCGATCTGATGGTTCAGATTAACTTGCACGATCGCATATTTCTCAACCTCAATTCTAGACTCCTTCCACTTCCATACGTCATTTTGATATCTTTACAGACCACATAGTGATATAAACCATTCCTTATAATATTTCAAGTTCGATACTTGGTTCCAACTGTGCTTTTCACCGTTTCTTAGTGTAATTGGGAGTTAAATTGTATAATGACCTCACCTATGTGATATTTCGCCTTCCCAATTGATCTCATCCACTGATCTTCCCAAATATAGTTGTTCCCGAGCATTAATATTCACTCCTATGCTCGTTCCTTTTACTTTTAATTTATGCTAAGTCTTCATTTTTTCTCTTCTTTAAAGGTTTCGCTCCATTGTTATTTTGCTGTGCACTCTTCCTCCTGAGCTTTGATCGGTCCTTCTAATTGATTCAAAACCCCATCTCAATCCTCCTCTTTATGTATTCTCTTTGTGATTGCTACACTTCACCTACACACACACACACACACACACACACACACACACACACACAGATATATATATATATATATATATCTCTCTCTCTCTCTCTCTCTATATATATATATATATATATATATACAGAATGATATAGTTCACTCTTATTCCACTATTATAAGCAATGAAATTTCTCTGTGACTCTTTATAAGTATTTCATCATTACTTATGTTTCCTACATTTATACAAATATTATTAGTTTGGAAATCATAAGGTTCAACAGTCTCAACTGTTGCTTCACATATCAACTCTTCAAATTGAACTTCATCTCCTTCTTGCACAACAACTTGTTCCTGTGTTGTCACAGTTTCAAATATCAATGTATTATTAAATCCTTTCTGCTACAATAAATCACTACTTCTCTCATTTAACAAACATCCTCCATCCTCCTTTACTTTAAAGTTTTTTATCTTCTAAAATATACTTCTCCATACTTCTGATAGCTTCAAAAGATTGGTCATCCTCTACAAAACACTACTATGTTAGAGTTCCTTCTCCCAAGGTTAAATCATCTGCATAGGTTCCTTCCTTCTTAACATCTTTCAGTAGATGCCCTTCCTTCTTAGTGACTGTCTCAATAGGTTCCACGACTATTTGCACTGTGTCTATCATCATGGTCGATTCATGATCCTTTGCTATGTTTTCAGTTAACATAGTCTCAACAAAATGGAAATTTATGTGTGGTAAATTATGTATTTATGTTACTTTTAATTTTATTCAACATTAAATTGTTTTGTTGATATCAAGTGCCTTTTTTCTTACTGATAGGTGATTTCACTATTTCATCATGAATCCAACTATTTGGAGTTCTCTTCCATTCGAAGTTCTTGAACTTGTCTTGTTGTGGCTCCCTTTATCGGTTGTGATAAAGTTTGGCAACGTATGTGAAAAATGGAAGAATGCTTTGTAGGGCCCTTTTTTTTTTTTACGTTGCAAGAATGTCTCCAAGAAACAATTTTGATTTCTCATTCATTTCCTCAATAGTGAAGACAATTGTTTTGCTGCATAGATTCAAGATACAGAGTAAAGTCTGTTGTTGGACCAATGGTGGTTTTATCCTTACCAATAGAATGCTCCCAAACACACAATTATTTTGTAGCAAATCCATTTACAAAGGCATTTAAAAACATAGGGCTAGTACGGATTGGAGACTCGGGGTTCTTTTCATTATTGGAAAATCTAAGCAGTAGAAAATATGACTGGGTTGTTCTAAAACATATCTATTGATGGAATGCAGTCTAAATTTTATTTTTGTAGTAGTATTGATAGGGTATGGCAAAGGGTTGTTGTTCCATTTGGTGACACTTCACCCTGCAATAATGTAGTGTTTTATAAAAGTAAATTGTTTAGGTTGTATCTTGACAAGTATGAAGATTATCCTCGGTATGGGTATACAATCTACTGGTTTGACATAATAAAAAATGAGTGGGGTTTCTCATTTGTTCCAATCAGTGACATACATTGTATGTCATTAACAATATACATGAATCAGTTGATATGTCTTGTCAATGATGGGTCCACTTCTGTATGGTCAATTGAAGAATTAGATCATTTTCAATTTGGTCAATTGTGTTTTGAACGAAGAATTGACTACTTCGAAGATGATTGGGGTTTAAAATGGAAGTCATTGGAAGAAATTTATGCAGATATAAATAGAAAATGTCCTAGCTTTCTTCCATTCAGAACAATCTATTGTATGGTTCTTATGTGCAACAACAGTGAAGTTCCTTTCCTATTATATGGCATGGTAACTTGCATCTATTTTCCAATAGATATTGATAATTCAACTAATGAGAAGATGTCTTGGTTTTCGTACCCAACACAAGATGACTGCAATGATCTGATTGAGTATGGAAATGTTTTTGCAATTGCTAGCCGTATGGATTTTGTTGATGAGATTCCACCATTTGATATGGTGATGGATTCTTAGGATATTAGTATTCTTAGGAGTTCTTATAAATATTTCCATTTAACATGCTCCCTATGGTTGTGGAAAATATTTCCATTTTTGCTTCTATACATACTGTGTGTCTTTATGGTAATACTTTAAAATTATGTTTGTATCGATCTTTGTGATGTAAAATATTTAATATTGTTTCCGCTAAAGTTTTCTTATTTACATGTAGATTATTCTTGATGTTATGTTTTTTCTTTGTTTGTATAATTACAATTTCTATGATTTACGTTATACATTATATTTGTAATGGTTTTTGTCAGTGATTCTCAAATGGTTTTATATGTTTATGTCGATTTTAATATTTATATTTATATTTTGATAGTATATATAGTTCCAAATTTTTCTATTCTTCTGTTGCAATAGTATGGGTTCCATTTTTATTATAACATGATACATGGAAATTTAGACTTCTTTTTTTGTTTTACCCATTTGGAAGAATTCGTTTGTTTTTTTTTTGCATTTTGAAATTATTTGTTTTTGTTTTTAGGCATTTGGAAAAAACCTTATACATTTTCATAAGTTTATATGGTTGGAAAAAAGATAAGATATACACCTTTTATGTTCATTGTTTACGATTACATAATGAATAATTATTATTCATTGTAGACATGTCATCTGAAGGCACAAGCATGCGTGCAAGAAAAAGAACTTTGTCATCACAATCGCGTGAGAGGTCTAATGAAAGTTGTCGTTTGCATATCAACAAAATAAGGACGTGATGAATGAGCATAGGAGAGATGCATAGAAGAGAAAAACAAGTGAAGCCACTCTTCAAAATGATTCTATAGTTCCTTGTAAGTATCGTAGTATGTACGATATAATGGAAAGGACATTTCTTGTTGATAGTTCATCATCGGGATATGCTCCTCCTCAGCATAGTATTTTTGTTCGATGCTCATATGAAAATGTTCATAACATTGGGGAAACATCTTGCAATCACGAAGAACGCCATATTGATATTGTGCATGAAAATTTCCACCCTAACCCTTCTGTATGTGTAATTGCATGTTCTGATGGCCAAAGGTTCCAAATAAGTGATGGTCGAGGTAACAACAACATTTTGTGTGATGATTTGAATCATAGTTGGCCATTTGTTTGATAATTTGGATTCAGCTACTCGAAAGAAAAGACCTTCAAATCCCGCTTCTAAAAGTAATGTGGTCCCACCAAGAGAATCGGTCATCCCTGATAACATTCATGTGGCAGAATGGAGATAACACAATTATATTTTGGTTTTCGCTACAATAGTGGTTGTTCAACTACATTGTAGACTAATGTAAATTTTCAGTGTTTTTGATTTGCTTCTCATCTTTTAAATTTATAATTGCTTAGACAATGAATTTTATGGCGTCTTTTGTTTTCTTTGAACATGACATAAGTCATTCCAATAGAGGCATATAAATTAACTTCGTAGATGTTACATCTACTGATGTTAGAAGTGAAGAGGAACTATCTCATAGAGTTCATCCACATCGCCAAACAAATGTAAATGTTGAGTGAATTTGATATTTTTCTCCTTTTCTCATTTACAGTTGCCTTGAAATTGTGTTTTCTAACATTTCATGGCGAAACCATTATGTCATCCCGTTAAGTTGGCCAATTGGAATCCAAAAGATAAATTTGTAAAACTATTGTAGATGTATTTGACTTATTTTCAATTTTTGAATATTTCTTTTTTGGACATTTAGTTTTATAATGTATTTTATTTTTTTGAAACACGAAACAACTCATTTGAATAGAGGCAAAGAAACTACATGCAAAAATGTTCCGTCCACTATTCTTAGAATCCAAGAGCAACCATATCATAACACTCATCCACATGAAGACAAAAATGTAAATTTTGAATGCATTTGATTATTTTTCATTTTCTTCTTTTATAGTTAGTTACAAATTAAATTTTAAAGACTTTTATCACAAGGAGACGTTTACATCCTCTTAGATTCGCGAAATGCACACCATAAAGTTGGAAACACATTCCCATAGATGCTTTCAACATGCTTCAAATTTGTGAAGGGAATCTCATGTTCTTGAAGATGAAGTAAATGTTAGAAGAGATTTTACTCATCGAAATGGTTTTCAACACGATTCGGTGAGTAGAGATCATATTCATTTTGATAAAAAAATGATTGCAATGCATAAAAGGTTTCGAGAAAAGATAGATAGCTTGTGAGTTGTCCAAATGTGCCACATTTGCCAAGAATCATATCCTAGAATCCTTGTTGTGAGACATCTTGAAGGACCTGTTTGTAGACGATGTAAGAGTGAAAGAGGTGCCCATCATTTTTGTTAGTATAATAACATGGATCCTTGTGAGCAACATCATATTTTAAGAGTTCTTACTCAAGTTGAATAAATGCTAATAGCACATGTGAATCCCATTTTTCAAGTGACACATACTCGAGATGGGAAATATAACTATAGTGGTCATACAATTAGCTTTCCTCAAGATATTTCTACAATTGTACGAAGGCTTCCCCTACATGTTGAATATATTGACTTTCTAATTGTGAGGCGACATGGCACTGAGTCTAAATATTATGAATGTTATCTCAAAAGATATCAAGTGATGGATGCATTTTTTTTTTCAAAATCTAGTGTGATCAATACTATCGAGATGTTGTAATTGATTATGATTCAGTGAATTCTCTTCCCGAAAGATCAACAGATGTCTCCTCCAAGCTTAAATTTGTTGATTGTCATATTGAAGAATCTGAGATCAATGAAACTAATAATGAAGAGTTTCATGTTGAGCATTTGCCATCTCATCCTTCTTCCTTTGTTTCTCGCCTACCAAATGAATGCAAAGAAGTGGAAGAAATTAGAGCATTTCTTGATAATGTTCATTCTTCACATGTTCAAGAGATGGATTGGCCCACTATTGGAACCTCTCCAGTGAATTGATATAATACAGAGGGGTTGTTCGATATCGCATTCCCCACATTTTCCCCACTAGTCATGCTGATTGGTTGCAACTACATATTTGTAGTGTTGAAGCTCATGAGTATGCATTGCATCTTCTTAGGTATTATGATAAGAGATTTGGAAGCCATCCTCGGTTTTGATATTACCTGTCAAACATGACAATGCGACATCAGAGCCAAGTAACTATTGCAATTTTTGCAAAGAAACATTTACATGATAACTCAACTACAACAGTTTAGGAGTTGTGTCACCAACTGTCTGATTTACGAGATAATAAGTTGGTTGAGAATCTTATGTGGGTTGGTTCTTCTCTAAGAGGTACAAGGGCATACTGGACTAAGTGTTGATATGAATTGATAGACATGATTATCAGTTAGGATGTCCATCTTTATTTTTTACTTTGTGTGTAGTTGACACAATGTGGCCAGAGTTGCATAACCTCATGCCCATACATTCACATTCTCATTCTTCAAACGAGCATCGTATGAAAATTGAGAATGTTATCTAGTACCCTCATATTCTTGCAGAATTTATGCACCACAGATCCAATATTTTTCAAGAGGAAGTTATCCAAAAATACCTTAAAGCTAAAGAATTTTGGTAGAGGTTTGTGTTGAATTTTTTTCTATACTTTTCCAACTTTTATTGTGATTCTATTTATATCGTTTGTAGTAACTATATGTTCATTTATTTTAGATATGAGTGGCAACAAAGAGGTTCAACACTTATCCATGGTTTCCTATGGTTAGAAGGTGATCCTAACATGGAAATACTTAATTGGTCAAATAGTTCTGATGTACAACTTGCAAAGATTTTCTTCGAAAAATATGTAATTGCATGGAATCTGCGTGACATACATCATCACAACATAATGGTTCCACGAAGCCTCAATGTGACCCTTGCCTATTGAATATTGGTCAGATTTTCTCTTGTAATCCTCATAATGATTACGAAGAATTGTTAAACCGTGTCCAAAAGCACACGTGTACTGTGGATTCTTGTTTGCATACAAATGGCATTATTCTAACATGTCGGTACAATGCTCCATGGGATCTTTGTGGTGAATCAAGATTGTTCATAGATGATCAAGGAAGAAAAAAATATGAGCCAACAAGAAATGATGACAGGCTTAATGTACATAACATTAACAATGTGGCGTGCAAATGTTGATTGCCAGCTAGTGTTTTCTTGTTATGTTGTGTTGAAATACATTGCTAAGTATGCATCGAAAGCACAAAAAAGGTCTGAAATTTATCATCACATGTTAACTAGAATTTCAAGATCTATTATCTCTGAGGATCGTTCTTTATGTGCACATAGAAAGTTTCTTAAGCAGCCTCTTGTTGTTTGTAGTCAGAAATTTGTTTCCTTAAATGTTGGAAGAAAGGTTTTTAGGAAAATATCAAGGGATGGCTTGCAATGTTCATCACAGAATACTTTCATTCAACATTATCAGAAGAGACCTCTTTTCCTTGAACATCTATCTTTGATAAAAACAACAAGGTCTTGGACATTTGATAGCGAGCGTAAACAAGACCCATGGAAGGCTAGAAATGTTCATGCTATTGTTCGGGTTTGGCCATGGTTTTATTCCATTCCCAGTGAGGCTTCAGAGGAATTTGAAACATTTTGTTGGTCAGAATTGCTATTGTACAATCCATTTCATGACATTTCTGCAGAAATTGGCCTTTCAGCTAAAGTTATTATTAAAAGTTGGAGGAATTTTCAATATTGAGCATGGCATATTGATCGACACCCATCAATTATACACAATATTGAAGATGAAGAACATCGTGATTTTTCTAACCATGAAATGAATGTTGAAGATGATTTCCAAGAATGGTAGATTTTCTCTCATTTGGTTCCACCAAATGATGTGAATGTTTCTAATCTTCACACCCTTGGTCGAAGGGACTTTGATATATCCTTTGACTAGGAAAGTACATCTATTTCTAATGATGTTGCAGAGGAAGCTACTATTTTTATAAGATATGAAAATCAGTGGGTGACATCGTTGACCTTTCAAATAGAACATTTGCATCTCAAGGTTCTTTGTCGGAAAAACAACGACTTGATTTCGATATTGTGTTAAGGCACTTTACTGAATATGAAATTCGTGAAGGTCTTCTTATGATTATTTAGGGAACTGCGGGAACTAGGAAGAATTTCCTTATCCATTGTATTTTTGAAGCTATTTCTAATTCGTTAAGTGATAGAAGAAGCCCTTTACTTCTTCTTGCCCCAACATGAATAGTTTTTTTTAATAGACATCCAAAAAAAATACAATCGGCTCTAAAAATCCCAACTAAATATATGCAACCACTACAGGGGCAGTCACTTGCAGTATTCCAAGAAGAAATGCGACATGTTACATGTATATTGAGTGATAAAATGAGATTTTTGGGATCAAGGTTTTTTATGCAAATAGATGCTCAGTTACGAGAAGCATTTCCAGAGAAAAAGAATTGTCCTTTTGATGGGATATCCATCATCCTTTTGGGTGACCTTGGCCAACTAACTCCTATCAGAGATAAGCCTTTGTATGCATGTAATACAGCTGGGAAAGTCTTGTGGAACAATTTCAACATTTTTGTCACTCTTGACACAATATTTCACCAGCAAGGGAATAATGAGAAACAATATTGTTTTTGTAGAGTCCTCAATAACATAAGAAACGTAGAACCCGTTCTTGAAGATTGGGACTTTCTTATGTCTTGGGATGATATAAGGTTGCATCGTACAGAAAGGGATTTATTTAATGTAGTATTTCACATGTTTCCAACAAATAATTTGGTGTCCTTGCATAATAAGCATATGTTAAAATGATTAAATTCTCCAATTGCACGATGTGTTGCTGAATATGTGTTGTTCAAAAATCGGTGGTGTTGATGATGATCAATTGGACAGTGAAGTTTTGTTGTGTCGTGGTCAACATGTTATGTTGACATGTAATTTATGGGTTGAAGCTGACTTGGTGAATAGTGAACTTGGTTTTGTTAAGGATATATTCTACTCACCTACCTCTAATCCACCTCGACTTCCAATGTTCACAATTGTTGTTTTTGATAAGTATGTTGGTGTTCCATTTGATGCAAGAAATCTAAACATTGTCCCTTTTGCCGCAGTGGTAAGAGGAAATCAAAAGAAAATTCCTTTGAAGATGGCATGGGCTCTTACAATCCACAAGTCATAGGGATTGACTTTAGAATGAGTGTCAGTTGATATTGGGAATAAAGAGCAGCAAGGCCTTACCTTCATAGCCATATCAAGAGTGAAATCAATAGATGGTTTACGCATTGCACTGTTTTTTTCTTTCCAACGTTATTCAAATATGAAAGATATTGCATATGTTACAATTAGGAAGAAGGAAGAGGAGTGATTGAAGTCCATATCACTATGAAATACAACTAATAACATTGTGGCCTTCTTTATAGTTTTGAACTTCAATTTTGTAGCGGTTTATTTGATGTAGACAAAACAAAAAATATATGTTAAGACTCAATGTTCTTTCTGTGGTTGCAACGTTGGTTAAATTGTGATTATTTTAAACACTAGTGTTGTTTTTATGTACAAAATTGTATATCTCTGGTCTTAAATTATCCTATTATGGTGTTCTTCTTTAAATCCAATTTGTGCAATTTAGATATGTTTTTTTCATTTATGTTTCTTTGCTCCATTGGGAGTGTTACTATTTTATATCTTTCTCTTGCATTCATGATTGTTGTGGTCTTTTGTGTGTATCCCTTCACTTTGTTCATTAGGATCCATAAATGAAAATATTGTTAACATTTATAATATTATTGTTGCATTTTCATGTTCTAGGTGTTTACATCAATATTCTTGAGATTTATACTATTAATACATTCATGTATTGATATCAATGTATTTATGCCATGAATTCTATTCATTGTTTACAATGTAGTGATATAAATATGTTATTATTAATGTGGCCATGGTTTATTATGTGTTTGTGTTTTATGGTTTGCAATGTGTTTCTTATATTGGTTTTGGTTCGCAATCGAACTAATCTATTCTGACTCTTCTATAGGAAATATTAATATTGCCACAAGCATCTTAAATAGTAGAGTAACATTTACCTCATCTTCAAGAACATGAGATTCACTTCGCAAATTTTAAGCATGTGGAATGGATCTATGAGAATGTCTTTATCCTACAACTCAAAAATATATAAGTATTCTTATCTAAGCCATGTAATTTATAAATAACGTGATCTTTGATTAGTCCTAAAAGACAAATAATCATATAGATGGCTTACTTATCAAATAGAAAGATGCATTCATATAATGATTGCTTTGTTTAAGAAATTAAACAGATTAATTATAAAAACATTATCACATTCATCAAAATATATATATCGCTGACATATGTCCTTTGAAATATAACAATTGTGAATCTTCATAAATGATATGACAAAAAATTACTTGAGAAAAAATACATATACAATTAATAGCAATTTTTAAAGAAGTGTTAATTCACATCAGGAAATAAGACAAAAATAGCAATAGAAGTACCACATGCATTTGAATCCTTCCGATGTGAACAACACTTCGATTCCACTTTCCTATTTGAGAAAACCTCCAAATATGCAAACATGCAAGTCTTGAAATAGCTTCTTGGTTTGCAACGTGGTTCTTATATTGGTTTTGGTTTAGATCACAATTGAACTAATCTATTCTGACTCTTATGCAGGGAATATTAATATTGCCACAAGCATCTTAAACAATAGAGTAACATTTAGTTCATTTTCAAGAACATGAGATTTTCTTCACAAATTTGAAGCATGTTGAATGGATCTATGATAATGTCTTTATCCTACAACTGAAAAATATATAAATATTCTTATCTAAGCCAGGTAATTTATAAACAATGCGATCTTTGATTATTCCTAAAAGACAAATAAGCATATAAATGGCTTACTTATCAAATAGAAACATGCATTCATATAATGGCTACTTTGTTTAAGAAATTAAACAAAGTAATTATAAAAAGATTATCGCATTCATCAAAATATATATATTGCTGACACATATCCTTTGAAATATAACAATTCTCAATATTTAGAAATGATATGATAAATAATTATTTGAGAAAAAATACATATATCAATAATAGAAATTTTTAAAGAAGTGTTGATTCACATAAGGAAATAATACAAAAATGGTGATAGAAGTACTGCATGCATTTGAATCCTTCCGGTGTAAAAAACACTTCAATTCCACTTTGACATTTGAGAAAACCTCCAGAAGATGCAAAAATGCAAGTCTTGAAAAAGCTTCTTGTGTGAAACCTTGATGCACTTTTTGAAAAAACAAATATATTTTGAAGTACAGTAGTGCAACTTCCCAAGTCGAAATTTTATACAAATTGACGACCCTTTCTAAATACATGAAAGGGTCTTAAATAATAAAAATAAAAGATACTATCAACAAAAATCGCTATAAGTTGCTCAAATTGTGACATGAAAATTTGGGATTTGGTATAACATTAGCAGTGCGATGGCGGTTGAACTAATTCATTGAATCAACTTCTTATTTATTCTTGCAGCTCACAAATTGCTAGCATTGGATGGATTTCTAGAGGCTGACTCATCCTAGAATGTAGTTGGGTTGTGTAGGTGGAATTAGAGAGTTTGGGAACCATGCAGTTGACCACGTCATATAGGAATTTCACTGCCATCTGCTAGCTATGAGGCTTGACTAGAAGAAGCCGTAATGCATCCCATGTCAAGTTTTGAACTTCTCTGATTTGTTTTTCTCTGCTTTCCAGCTCCTGTCTCCAATGATGTTCAAGTTCCTTTGCTTTCGAGAGTTTACCTAAAGAGCAATTGGAAATGAAAATAGACATATATAAATTGTTATTTACTAATTCAATTACACCATTCATTGTAGCTCTCGCTCTAGAAGTTGCTCTTTCACCTTTCATTAGCTGAGATTCCCATTTCGAAAATAGGATTTCCTTGTGCGATTCCTGTATTTTTGGCAGATTTGCAGCCATTCCTTCCTCTGAATTTTGTCAAGAGAGAATGTTTGTTATTTTTTCATTTTCTTTCTCCAATTCCAATCTTCCGTCAACTGCCTTCTCAATCAATGATGCAAAGATGTTGCACAATGGGTTGGCCAATGATATATTATGGGAAAGGATGTTCAAATACTGAGACAAGGCTTTGGTTATCTCCAAGGATTATTTTCTGAATTCAGTAACCTGTGGATAACCCTTTTATTTTTGTATATGTAATTGTACTTGTGCAATTTGATCATCCTTGGCCTTATTTTCTTGATCAATTTCTATCTGAAGGCTGCTTAGTTCTTGATAAAACTTCTGTTGTTTCTGGAGAGCCTTCTTATCAATTTTCTATTTCTCCATATTCAACTGTTCTTTAAGTTGATCATTTTTTTGCCTTTGTTCCACTAGCTACTGTTCTAGTTGATTAATCTTTTATTGTTCTTCTACGAATTGGATCTCAAGCTGAGTGATCCTTTGATCTTTATCACTTATTAGTTGACTCACCGCTGCGGCTTTGTACATTGTTTCTACTGTATAAGCCGCATGCATACTGAGATAATTTATTTAAATCCTCAAAAGGATTGACTTCCCACTTCCATAACACATTCATCATTTCATCCTGAGGAGTTAAAAGAGGTCCTTGATCGGTTTTCCTCTTTTCCCTCTATCGTTTAACTACAACCCTGTGCTTTAGATTGTATAATACATCAAGGGGTGGTATTTCCTCTATTTTTAGTATAATCCCTTCTGCGGGATTTTTGGAAATGACTTCTATATCCTGCTGCATTTGGGTGGGCCACGTGTCCCTTTAATCAGAACACTAATAACCTCAGTCTGTTGTACTGTGGGTGGTTTTGGTGTAGCGAGGTTTTTGGAGTCCTTTGGGTTTTTTATGAGTAGATTGAATTGCTCCCATTCCTTGATTAAAGTTGGATCAATATTATATTAGTGTCAAGGAGCTCACTTGTTCCTTTCTTTGTCCTCTGCCTTTCAGGTCTCTTCTGCTTTTCAGGAATCTTCTGGGTAGTTTTTCTTTCACTTGGGCCTTCATGTTGCAACATAGGGATGGTATTTAATAATTCCATTGATAGAGTTTGCAACCTCCTTGTTCTGAACTATAGAAATGCTTCTACTCCCTCTACTCCCAATTTGATTTTTGCAAGTTGTTTTACTTGCAAAAATAAGTCAAATGAGGTGAAAAAATCATCATAATCATCTTTTTCAAGTTCAAACTTGGCAATTTTGACATGAGAGGTGAAGTTATAAGCTATTTCTTCTAGATCATATTGCCTCTTTGGAATGTTTGCTAACTTTAGCGCTTCTATTTTATCTACTTCTTTCTCGGCACGTTTGAAGTCATGTAGTGTGAAAGTACCACATGGAAGGGAGAAGGAAGGCCACATTTTCTTTTTGGACTCCTTTAGGTTTTTGGACATTCCTACTTCTGTGATTTGATAAGCTATTTCCGTGGCAAATAGTTTATCGGGAATGTGTAAGGGGAGAAGATGTGGAGCGACAGTGCTTCTAAAAAGTCTAATGTAGGTGAACTTTTCTTCATCAAACCAATTACCAATTGATGTTAAGTTAACATTGGCTTCAACGGATAATCAAGGAGTGGATTTATTGAGTATAGCATAATGAACAAGCAAGACAAAACCATGACAGATTCTATAAAGATTGTTTTTATAATGGGTTTTCCACAATTCCTAATGATAGATGTGATTGGGGTTTGGGTCTTGTGGAGTCCATTTCCAACCTAGAATGGGGTAATCAGAATTGAAACAGATAGTGTCCATAATGTAGGCACTCATATAAAATGAGGGTGTTACTTGGGTAGTCATGAACCTGTTTCTTTTATAATTGAGGATATGGTTGGCCATTTTGTCAGGAAAAATGGTTTTGAAATCCATGATATACGAGTTAACTGCTACCTCCATTAAAGGAACCATTTCAATTGAAAACCTAGCGGAATTCGAGACTCAAAAGAGTCTACATATCATAGCACCAACATAGCAGTAAGGAGATGCTAAGGAGTCAACATAATACATAATCGATGATTCATTCTTGTTTTTGTTTGGGGAATGCCACCATTACCTGATAGGATCCGATTCCACGTCATTTTCTTTGGAAAAGGCTTCGAAAAATGCCTTGTTGCAATGATTCTGTGGTTCTACCAAATGGTACATCTTTTTGATATATTCTTCTCTAAGTGACCTGAACATCCTTCCATCAGCCATAAAAATGTGTTGTCTATTATGTTGATACTCTCGATTACCTATCTAACTAAGTCATTGTAGGGTAATATTATGGCGCGGGTAGCTATTCTATGGAGAAAAGAGCTAGCCAAATCCTTGAGGGTATTCTCTGATTTCTCAGTGGAATTATATGTTCCCTTTTCTTCTTGAATTTCTTCTAGGTCGTCAGCTTCCAATAAATTGTATGTGCTTTCCCATGAAGCTTTACCTAGGCTGACGCAGGTAGTATCACCTACCAAGACCTTCTTTACTAGTTCCTCTTTGGTTAAGACTAGAATCTTTACTTTCTTTGATTTCTTTGACATTTCTGCTAAATTGATGAATTCAAATTACTCTGCAAAAGAAATAGATGACCGTAACAAAGGAGTAGGTCCATTCCAAGATAATGCACAATACACAAGATTAACAACAATTAAGTGCAATAAGTGATATGAATTTGAAATATTGTGTTACCACGGATGAAATCCTCAAGGGATTTAACCATAACTACTTTATTAATGATTTTGGAAACTACTAATCATGATCATTAAATGCCATAATGATATTCCACATCGCACATATTAATAACGGTTCTTTAAAGTAAATATGGTTATTTTCCCAATCAGCGATTAGCAATAATCACATATCAGAGATCGATAGGCCCAACTTTATGCTTTAATTGTTTCCTTTGTATAGCTCTGATTGTGATAAAGAGTGAGTTGTCATAGGGAGGCAGGATAATCTTTAAGAAATCAATAAGTCATTTATTTCTCATTTACTAATGATTTATGCTCTTAAATGCCACAAGCATTTGTTTAACCGTACTATTTCCACTTTATTGAAAAGCACGCCTTTATTTATGATGATGTTATCACATCGGCAGATCTTAAATGGGCATTTGTTATGTGTTTCGGGACCTTACCAATGTGCGATTATGATCAGCTTGTCAAATCGATAGAGTTGTATGACCCCATGGAATGTTTCCTTAAGAAATTTGCGATATGCACTTTCCGATTGTGTAATCGCATCAGGGAATGCCAAAGGAAACGCTAATTCCATCTTTTAGCCAAAGGATGTGCGTGATACGATATGTTTCATTTATAGTTTATCTTATGACAAGGTTGTGTTTCACGTTTACATTGGATTGGACCTCATCATAAGGATTTTCATGTATCATATGGAATTTTTTCAAAATGCGATTGTTATTGAAGTTATCCTAAAAGCAAAAGGACTATTATTTAGAAGTATTGATTTTAGCTAAGTTTATTAAAAAAGGGACCCATTTCTTGTTAAAATTTTTATATAAAAATTTTGAAATGGGGAGGGTTGTTGTATAGCACAACAGGTTTCTAATATTTTTCCCTTGGGTTTATTAATTTTGAATGGTTTATAATGAAAAATTATTGGTTTTCTTCATCTTCAACTTTTTAATATTAATAATTCCTTGGGTTTATAATCCCTTGAGGTTTTATTGTTAATCCCTTAGGTTTATTATTCATTTGGGTTTATTATATCAATCCCTTGGGTTCATTATTCCCTTGGGTTTATATTATTAGTCCCTTTTGTTTAATAATATTTCATTAGGTTCATAATCACTTGGGGTTTCAGCATTAATCCCTTGGGTTTATAATATCAATCACTTGGGTTTATTATTCCCGAGTCAAACATGGTTTATTATAATGTCGACATGGCCCAACATGGAATTGTGAAAGGAATGTCTCAATATGTAAATCAATGATGGTCGATCATGTTTATTTTAATGTTTATAATATTAGTCCCTTGGATTTAATATTATTCCGTTGGGTTCATAATCCCTTGGGGTCTTAGTATTAATCGCTTCGTTTTATTATTCCTTTGGGTTTCTCATATTAATCCCAAGGGTTTATTATTCCCTTAGGTTTATAATATCGATCTTGGTAAACCATGGTTGATTCTCGCATTTTGACAATGATTGTCTCACCATCAAACTAAATCATGTTTTTTTTTTATGCTTGTAGTATTTACATTTGGGTTTACCATCGTTGGGTTTATAGTATTAGCCCCTTTGGTTTAATATTATTCCATTGGGTTCATAATCCCTTGGGCTTTTACTATTAATCCCTTGGGTTTATTGTTCATTGGGGTTTTCCTATTAATCCCTTGGGTTTATTCTTCATTTCGGTTTATAATATCAATCCCTTGGGTTCATGGTTGAATGTCACACTGTGGCAAGAGTTATCTCACCATCAAAATAAACCATGTTTATTTTAGTGTTTGTAGTATTTATATTTGGGTTTACCAATGCTGGGTTTATAATATTAGTCCCATGCTTCAATGTTGTTGGGTTTATATTATTAGGCCCTTCGGTTTAATATTATTCGGTTGTGTTTATAATCCCTTGGGCTTTTAGTATTAATCCTTTGGGTTTATTGTTCATTGGGGTTTTAGTATTATTCCTTGGGTATATTGTTCATTTGGGTTTATAATATCAATCCCTTGGGTTCATTATTCCATTTGGTTTATAATATCAATCATTGTAAACCATTGCCAATCATAGCCAACCATGGTCAATCATGGTTGAATGTCCCATTGTGACAAGAATTATCTCACCATCAAAATAAACCATGTTTAATTTAGTGTTTGTAGTATTTATATTTGGGTTTACCAATGTTGGGTTTATAATATTAGTCCCATTCTTGAATGTTGTTGGGTCTATAATATTAGGCCCTTTGCTTTAATATTATTCCATTAGGTTCATAATCCCTTGGGCTTTTAGTATTAATCCGTTGGGTTTATTGTTCATTTGGGTTTATAATATCAATCCTTTGGTTTCATTATTGCGTTTGGTTTATAATATCAATCATTGTAAACCATTTTGAATCATAGCCAAACATGGTCAATCATGGTTGAATGTCTCATTGTGCCAAGAATTGTCTCACCATCAAAATAAACCATGTTTATTTTACTGTTTGTAGTATTTATATTTACTTTTACCAATGTTGGTTTCATAATATTAGTCCCTTCATTGAATGTCACATTTTGACAAAGATTGACTCACCATGAAAATAAACCATGTTTATTTTAGTATTTGTAATGTTTATATTTGTGTTTAACAATGTTGAATTTATAATATTAGTCCCATGGGTTTAATATTATTTCCTTGGGTTCATAAACCCTTGGGGTTTTAGTATTTTCCCTTTGTTTATTATTCCTTTAGTTTTATAATATAAATCCCTTGGGTTTATTATTCCCTTAGGTTTATAATAATCAATCGTGTTCAACCATTGTCAGTCATAGACACCCATGGTCAACCATGGTTGAATGTCACATCGTGACAAGGATTCTCTCACCATGAAAATAAACCATGATTATTTTAGCCTTTCTAATATTTATATTAGCGTTTACCAATGTTGGGTTTATAATATTAGTCTCTTGGGTTTAATATTATTTCCTTAGGTTCATAACCCCTTGGGGTTTTAGTATCAATAATGGTCATCTTCATTAATATCTTGTATTTGTAATATCCATCCCTTGCACTTCTTGATCCCTTAGGATTTTAATATTTATTCGTTGGGTTCATTAATTCGTTGGGTTTAATATTAAAGCATTGGGTTTATTAGTTCCTCGGGTTTATAGTATTAGTCCCTTTTGTTTATCTTAGGTTTTCTATGAAAAGAGATCTTGGGCGTTAACCACAATCCCTTTCCTTAAAAAAATATCAATCTTGAGGCCTGTGGGTTGTGGCCCACTAAGCCTATTGGAAGCCTTTTTTTAGGCCTTGAGCCTTTGAACCGTGGACTTACATTTAATTAGAGCCATATAACTTTATCGGGGATTTTATACTATCGGAAGCATTATATATAGGCCTTTAAGCATTAAAACCCCTGTAAAGCTTAACTTATGCACGCAACCACAATAAATATGAAAATATTTGGAATTATGCATATATATTATATAAAGAAAATATATAATAAAACATTCTTTTCGACTTCCAAGAGAGGCTCAACACAATTCCCAAGGTATACTTCCAGTCGATTCATCCCTGTTGTAGATCTACGCCTTTCAGATTGGATGATCTACAAAGGTTTTTGGGTGGGACATAAGCCCGAAGAATACCTTCCCAAAATGGGTGGTTTCCTCTCTCTAGCTGACTGCTATGCATTAAATGGTGACTGGAAATGGGTCGATTCCATTAAAAACCATCCATTGCTTTTGCTCCACCGAAAAACTACCTTTTTGCACGCCTTGTGAACCCACTAGACTTATATAGCATAATATATATCTCTATTGGATCCGGCCCGCAATTGGCATGGCATCTATATATATATATATATATATATATAATATATTATAAAAGTGTTATACGATGATTGTGGACTCGCCGAGGCTTTAAAATATAATACATATATGTTTTAAGTCTCGCCTTTTTTATTATAATCTTTTATAGCAGAAATTGACATGAAAGAGCATAAACCACAATATATATGAATATCAATAAAAGTCTTTGGAACCCGGAATAAGACGGAGACGCCAAGTCATATAAAATTTAGCATATGAACTATCAGGTCCGGAACCCAATTGCTAATTGCAATCAGTACTTTCACAAATCGCCATCGGCGGATCCCATATGCATGTATATAAAGGGATTTCAATACAATAGACCCGCCAAACTTTTAAACACACTGTATATATTATTCTGGGTCCGTTCTACCCATATCACAATCGGCGGCATCGTATACATGTAATATAAGCGGTTTACATTGTTTCAGACCGACCGTCATTACAAAATATGGCATATATATTATTGGGTCTGGTGTTAACGTTTTAAGACATGTTTCTTTCTTTTCTTTTGTAAAATCCAATATATTTCTCCATTTCATTTATATTTTCATTTCTGATATACTTGCTTTATCTTTTTTTTCAAAATATTTTTAGAATGATTTTGAATGAAAGAATGAATATATTATTATTATAAATTATATTTGTTATATATATTATAAAAAATAAATATATATATTATTAATAAATAGTATAATCCAAATATTAATAAAATAATATATTATTAATTATATCTTTTTATATAATAATATTACAATACGAATTGTTATTACTTTTTTATCATTTAATATTTATTAGATTTTTCAAATAATATATTGATATTCTAATATTACGTATGAGATATTCTATTATTATATAATATATATATATAATATATATATATATAAAATTAGGAGTTTATATAATTATTAATAAATTATATAATATTTATATAGTAATATATATAATAATCCTAGTGTTAATATTTAATAGTAATATAATCCTAAATGACCAATAATAATTAACCGTATAACAAACCCTAAGATATATTAAAAAATCTAAAGCCTAAGAAATAGAAGAAGAAGAATTATGTATTAATTATTAATTATTATAGCTATTCTTTATGATTAATTAATATAAATATTAGCAAGTTTATATAATATAAAATATTATAGTATTTATACAGTAATATATATAAATAATCTAGTTGTTAATATATTGGAGTAGTTATTAATAATTCTATATAGTTATTTATATAGTTATTAATAATCATAAATACCTATAATAAAAATACCCATAATAGTTATTAATGTCGCTGATATAAGCCTATCAGTGTATATCAAACACATTGGAAAATGTGGTTGATATATATCACTTGATATATGCCTATCAGCGTATATCAACCATATTTACCTTGGTAAATATGGCTGTGCTAGTACAATATTCGTATCGGACTAGGGAATTTTGGTATTTTGGTATTTTTTTGGTTTGATTAGGGTGAATTTGGTGACTATGGATTTCACTCACTCATACCTATCTATATGACACCCAACCATATGACAATGACAATGGATTGTGGGAGTAGCAATGTAGTCATGTTGTTCCATTTATTAATAAGACTCTGGTATCCTCCGATTATAGGACTAGATCTGGTTCGATGTATAAACTTGTACACTGTATGGAATACATTTTGGGTTTGGTTGATACTTAAAGGATTATACTATTGTTCACTCACTTCCTTATGATAATATCGTTCATAGTTTTTAGTTCTTGGTTTATCCGCTTATAACTAGCTATGGAAAGACTCGATTTAGGGCTTTTTTAACTCATTCTATTTAAGCATTTCAATGCCAATATTACTTTTCTTTTTGTTAGTGTCCTTGCATAGTTAAGTTATAACTAAATCTCTATTCTACAAATTTAACTAGAACTTTCATTAATTTGTTCAATGTTGGGTTTTGACATAGTAAAATACATGGGGTTTCGTTTTCCCAGTAGGGTTTTAGAATTCTCTTGATAGTCCACTCTCGGGAAGATCGAGATAGGTCAACTAGGGTTTATACTCTTATGCCCCTACCAGATCAAACCCTTCATTGTCTTTTCATTCCTCCGAAATCAACATTCCCAGCCTATTTAATCAACCCTAGTTTTCTATTTTCCATTTAATTCAACACAGGTTAATATTTCTAGTTCCTTCCTACACTTCTATACGTTAGCTTTGTTTTATTTTAAGTGTAAAAAGATTTGTTCGGAATTGTACTTCACAGTAATTGTTGCATTAGACAATTCTTTTCCTGCATTAATTTACCTATACAATTCTCTTTTTACAGTATTTCCATATAAGTCAGGTTACGTGCATTAAGTTACTTATACAAATCATTTTCCCACAGTATTTCTATATTAACTAATTTTTCTCGCATTAAAAAGTTTGATTAAAATATATTTTTTCAAATAAAAAATGTTTCAAATTTACAGGGATAACTCCCTTGCTCCAATAGTTAATTATTTTTTCTGTATAAGATTTCTATACTCAAGTTTTTCTTGATGTTGGTAGATAAAAGGTAAAGCAAGGCACTACCTTTATCTTTTCTACTTTCACACTAGCCTTAGGTACACCTCTACATCATTTCATTGATAGTAATAGACACAAAATTTAATTTAAGTAGTGGTCTAATCTTTCCAGATAGTATCTCTTACTTGAGTTGCTTCAAAGTAAAGTTCCCTAATAAGAGAGGTCACCTCTCGTTATCGTTGCTAGTCAATCCTCCTGACCATGAGATTGTCTTTCAGGACCAAATTTCCCCCATAGCTTGCTCACAATACTTTTGGTATCCCACTAGTTTCTCGCACACACAGTGCTCATGCTATCTCCTCATCGCCAGAATTAGCAATTTTCCCTTTTTTTTCCTGACATAACAGCGCATGTTTCCCCTCCCCCCACTTCCTTTTCTTTGGAAGCATTTTCAAGTTGGGGGGGCATTAGGGTTTTTCTTTCCAGCAACTGCCTTTTCAACTTCTTTTCTTCCAGAAGTTACAAGATCTATTGATACTTAAATCATTACTCATTTTCAATAAAATAAAAGAAGTATTCAATTCAAACAAGTAATAACACTAATTATTCAATTTGTTCTTACTATGGTAAATAGAATATTTACAACTTTATGGGGACATCACATCTCCCACCTCGGAATCAAACATCGTCTCGATGTTTTTCGACCTCAAACAATCCTAGATAAGCTTCTTTCATGAGTTGTTCATCCTCTCAAGTAACCTCATCGAGCCCAAAGTGATGCCATTGCACTGTAACCTAGGTGATGGCCCATTTTTGTAGCATTACTTCTCTCTGATCCAGTATATTTAGCGGTTCAACCAAGATTTCTCCTTCCGGCTCGACCTGAAACACATAATACTTTAAGTTTGTTTTTCCTTAATCATCAAAACTGATTGGTCTACCTATGATACTTTCTTACCTGTATATCCTACCAACTGATTACGTGATTAGGATCATAAACATATTTTTTTAATACAAACACATGAAAGACATTGTCGACCTGAATATGACTTGGCAGAGTGAGTTGGTGTGCCATCGGACCAATTCTCATTAAGATCTGGAAGGGTCCACAGAACTGAGGTGCCAGCTTGGCACACCCACTCCATTGTAGTGTGCTCTTCTTAGCTCGAATTCTCACATACATGTGATCTCCCACTTGGTATTCCTTAAAGTTTCTCTTCCGGTCAGCAAAGTTCTTTTACCTATCTTGGGCTGCCTTTATATTGGATCATACCTTCTTAACCATCTCTTCTATTTCTTCAAGCATTTTAGGGTCCACCATCAGTCTGTCCTCTGGCCCTCCCGAGCTTGTGGGTGTGCAGCATTTCTGTCCGCACAACACTTCAAACGGGCTCATCTACAGGGATGTATGATAGACATTGTTGTATGCAAACTCAACCAAGTCCAGATAATCTTCCCACTTAGATGGTTGCTGCATAACATATGCTCTTAGCATGTCTTCTACAATCTGATTCACCTGTTATGTTTGTCCTTTGGTCAGTGGAGGATAAGTAGTACTGAAATTCAGTTGAGTTCCCAGTTCCCTAAATAGAATTCTCCGAAAGACCAATGTAAATTTTACGTCCTCGTCAGAGATTATAGCTTTTGGTCACCCGTGCAGCCTAAAAATGTTCTGCATAAAGATATGGGAAATCTGCACAGCTTTGTACGTGGATTGTACTGGTATAAAATGAGCTGATTTGCATAATTTGTCCACCACCACCATGATGGAATTGTTATTTCTTTTTGACTTGGGTAAACATGTTATAAAGTCCATAGACATGGTTTCCCATTTCCACTCCGAGATTGGCAGCTGATGTAATAACCTGACAGGGTGCTAGTGTTTCACTTTAACTTGTTGGCATTTCAGACAACACGTCAAATATTCCATTACATCCTTTTTCATACCCAGCCAATAATACTCGTTTTGGAGTGAGGTAATAAGCTTCTGATACCCTCGGTGTCCAGCATAATGACTTTTATGAAATTCATCTAAAATCAAGTTTTTTATGTCGTTTTGGTTAGGCACATACAATCTTTTTTTTGTAGTTCAGCATGCTAGTAGCATCCAAAGCATATCCTTGCTGATTTTCTTTGCTAGTTGGGTTTTGCACTTCTTGTCCTATTTGCTGATATTTTGGATCTTGTTCTGTTGCCTTTTTAATCACTTCTTCGAAGGTATTGTTAGTTTCAGTATTTGCAGCCTTCCTCCAATGATCAAACATGTTCTTACAAAGTGATTTTAAGGTGTGAAGGTCAAATTTTGTCATTTCAGTGAGTCTTCAAGCAAAATTTGGTCACTAGGCATTAGGTCTAGGGTTTGCTTTTACTCTTGTCAAAGCTGTCCAAATGTCGGTCTATGTCACTATTCAAGTGAGTGTAATATCATTCAGAGGGTTTTCATCATCATGCCAGGTTCCAATGGGTCATTTTACACCTTGTTCATGCTTCAGTTGTGCCTAGGTAAGGTCCATTTCCCTCTCCTAGGGTTTTGAAGGTAATTCCACTTGGATGTTCAAATCATTAGCAAAACATGTATCCAGATGTTCATACACCTTCCCCTATCCTTGATGTACCTTATTAAACACTTACCATCATTGAGATTCCCCGAATTCCTCATTTTCCCACAAACCCTAGTTTCTTGCTACAACTTGACAATTTTCTAGGTTGGGCCTATGTTTAGCTTCTTTTGACCTTCTCCCCTCACTCAATCTCTAAAATTCCACTTACCCCTGCTTCCTAGCATCCCTCCCTACTTCCCAAAATTTTCTCAAGAATTTAGAAGCCCCTTATCCCCTTCATTTCACTTCATTTCAATAAATCCACTGTTCCACACATTGGGATACGTTTTACTCCAAAGATGTTTATGAGCAATAAAATATGGATTTGGGAAAACTAAGAAAGGTTTTTGTCCAAAATAGGCCAGGGAATAAAAACCTCCTTCACTTTTTCACAGATGTCATGGTTTTAGAGAAATGTCAAAAATACAGTTGCCTCGGGAGAATTGATGCACCTCTGAAGTGACCTTGGGAAAATCAAGTTTTCTCCTAGCTTGGTTGGCTAAATGACTTTTCTGATGAGTCAAATGATAACTAGACACAAATATATTTAAAATTAGCTATCATGAGTTCAATTTGGAGTTGCGAAACACCTTCAAAAGTTGACTACAACAACACTCTACCTTGAGGGAACCTCATTTGGCACATTTTGACCAATCCTGGGAGATTTGATTTTTGATAGGGAAAATAACTCCAAATTGAAAAATTCCAATTAGGTTGGAAACTAGACTCAAATTCCTTGCCCAATTTGGACACAAGGAAGGCCTCCAAAAGTCTTCTGGAAAAAGTGCTACACACTAGGTAGGTGGTGCGGCGCACATAACTAGCGTGGCGCATTGGGCTCTGATTTCAAGTGTAAAATAACAAGGGCGCGGTGCACTGTTGAGGCGTGGTGCATTGGGCGTGCTACGTAGTGAATACAGCTGAGAAGCCCCAAAAATTTCCAAACTCGCTCCAATCGCCCAAAATTGCATGGATTGATCTTGATACAACTAGGTAGACCTTTAAAACTATTTTCTATCCAAGTTCGATGATGGTTTGATGGTGTATGTTTCATGCTACTTGTTTAAAACAATCAAACCCTACCTTTTGAATCACCTCAAAGAAACTTGTTGTTAGGGTTTCAATTCACTGTTTTGTCACCAAGTTCACTCCCTCATCCCATTTGTGCCTTGATTTCATTATTCCCTTAGTTTCCCTACCCCCTAGATTCACTAATCCCCTATCCCAAATTCCCTTTTCCAAAATCTCAATTGTCGATCCCCAAACCCTAATCCTATAATCCCAAAACATCCCACATTTCCCTAATTAAAATCTATCCCAAAAGTCCCTTAATTTTCCACTATTTTTCCCTCCCCTTACTGTCCCTCATTTCATTGTTTTCCCTTGGTGACAAAGGTCAAATACATCATCAAAGGTAGTACAATACAGTTTGACATATCAACACCTATTTCTCCAAGACAGTTTGTCCACCAGCAGACATGACATCTGATTCTTCATATGAGTATGAGGAGGAGACCCATAGTGATTCGCAAAAAGAAGTACATGCACCCAGGAGGCCTCATAGAGATGGTAAAAACATAAAGAAAAATCGCCAAAGCTGCCCCAAAGACGGAGGGTGGAGTTCACTTCGCTTGAGAAAGAGATCAATGACGATCGAGAATCTTGGCTGGAGAGAGTCAACATCAACTTAGAGAAGCTATTGGAAAAGGCAAACAAGGACAAGAACATGCTCAGGCACATGAAAAACCATTATTGGGCACAAACTCATGTTTGCAAAGCGAGGACAAAATCCTGAAAGTAAGACTAAGGAGGGCACTGAAACGATGCAAAAGGCATGATAGGCTCCGAATCTTGGGTGAAGCTTGTTTGGCTAAGCATGATACTTGATGATGAACCTTCAATTCAAATTTCAACAAGTTTGGAGAAAATTTTATCAATTTTGATTTTTTTGGCTTCAAAATAAATTTTCCTGCCCAACGCGTAGCGCCACTTGGCGCACGCTTATAATTGGGAGATCCTCTGGAGTCAAACTTTGCATTTATGGATTTGTTATGAAACATTATGCATGCTCATGAGTTACCTAAGGATTTCATCTAGTTCTAGGTTGCCTAAAGGGTCAAAAACACACAAAAAATGACCTTTCTGCCACCTTTGGCACCCATAGGAAGTAGTCTTGGACGATTGAAGTTTTGGAGGGGTAAATGACATCAAAATCCACAAATTCCACTTGGGTTGGAAAGTAGACAGGTAGGGATTTCCAACAAGCTATCATGAACTCAATTTAGACTTCGGGAAGGGCTTAAAAGTCATCTCCAAAGGTGTGCTATGCATAGAGATTTTGGCCGCGGCGCATAGAGAACTTTGGCCTATTTTTCACTCTTCAGCTTAGAATTTTGGCCAGTTTTGACTAGTTTCACTTTTTGATGTTACTCTTGATCTAAATTGATGTAATTTGATGACCATGATGTAATTTTGGCACATTTTTACTTGTCTTGGTAGATTCATTCACCAAAAGGTGAAATGTGAGTGAATGAATCAGTTTCCTAGCATATAGAGGCAAGTTGTTTCATTGCCTATTTTTCAGTTCTTTGTTTAGATATGGTTGAAACAACTCCTAGAATGATGAGCTCGACCCCTAGAGTCATGGGAAGGATTTAGGCTTGTCTATATCATGTAATTTCTCAGTCATTTTCAGGGTTGGACACTTAGGATTGATGGGCACTCCATTGTACATTTGGTTTCTGCATTTTTTGCAAAGGAAAGACCAAGGTTTTGCAGCACTTGTTGGGATCCTTGTAGCTCTATGTTTTGATGGTGTTTTTCCTTCATGCAATTGTAAGTTCATTGATGTTTCATGTATGCAATTTCCCTTCTCTTTGCTTCTGAAATTAAACAAATTGAGTGAAAAAGGTAGAATTCATTGGCTTGCTATGCTCTGCCTTAAAATTTGTTTAGTTTTACATGTTTTCATCTATTTGGAGAGGATTCTTGTAGCCTCTTGCCCTCTTCAGCTCCTCAGCGGTCTTTTCTATCCATTCATTTAATATAAAGCATCAAAATTACTGCCTACCTTGCCCCAACCAGAACTCTGCAAAAATTTGGCCTCATCCCCAGACCCAAATTTGCCTTTCCCTTTTTCCAGCAAAACCCCCAAAAAACTCAAATTAAATCCTTGAACTTCATACCTAGCCTAATATTAGTTGTAAAATCAGTCATCTCAAGCCCCCTCTGATTATCTTTTGCTGAGATTGACCTGGAGAGAGCCCTCTCCTATCCTTGTAGGGCTAGCTACGAGGTTGAGCGTGGTTTGATGTGGAGCTAGAATCTTACCTTTTCAACCTGAGGTAAATCTAGGTTCTAAAAGGTACTCTGCCCTTTGCTGCAAGAAATTTCGTAGAGACATTGTACCTTTTGACTTATAGTGTTTGCTACCCAGTTCTCTTTCCCCTTTAGATGCTTAATCTCAAAGTCAAAACCACTTAGGAAATCCACCCATCATGCCTGCCTAGCATTTAAGGTAAGTTGATTAAAATAACTAGTCATGTTGTGATGGTTTGTAATTAAGAGAAACTTTTTTCCCATTAGGTAATGGTGCCACATCTTCAAGGCATGAATATCAGCTGTCAATTCCAGATCATAAGAAGAATATTTCTACTCATGCTCCCTTAATTTCCTAGACTCATAGGTGATTACCTTCCCATCTTGCATCAGTATCCCCCTACCCCTTCCTTACTCGCATTTGCACACACCACATGGTCCTTACCTGGATCAGCTAAGCTTAATATAGGTGTTGTGGTGAGCAGATGCTTGAGTTGTTCAAAACTTTTTTAGCATTCCCCAGTCCATTTAAAAGTTTTCCCCTTTTTTAGCAAGTGATAGGGTAGGCCACTCTCGAAAATCCTTCCACAAACCACCTATAGTAACCCACTAATCCCATGAAAGATCTTATATCTACCATGTCCTTTGGCACTGGCCATTCCATTATGGTCCTTATCCTTTCAGGACCCACAACAATTCCATCTTTCAAGATTATAGGTCCCAAGTACTAAATTTGCTCCTTAAAGAAATCTGATTTGCTTTATTTGGCATATAATTTTGTGTTCTCGGAGAGTTTGCAATACCAATTTGAGGTGCTCCTTTTTCTCAATATTCTTGGAATATATCAGTATATCATCAATAAATATTAACACAAACCTATCTAAATGGTCATACGTGAATGACTTACTTAACGCAGTTGAATCCCAAAATGATATCTAATATAATGCACTGCGTAAACCCCCATACTTAAATTCAAAAAGAGTCAAGGGATCTCTACTTGAATGGTTGATGAGGCACAATACTTGCTAAGGTTTTGCAAATGGGGTAGCAAGCTAAGTGGGCTTGATTGTGGGGAAAAACTCCACAGTTAAGCGCGCTTGAGCCAGAGGAGATCTGGGATGGGTGACCTCCTGGGAAGTCCTGGTTACCGGGTGCAAGCCCCGGAAGTGATGATTGATGCTATGTGATTCGTTCTCCACTTTTCACTAGTTTCAATCCCACTTCTTCACCCCTGTGAGCATCACCCGATGCAATGAGTGCTAAGTGAACTATTCAAAAATCATGAGAAATTAGTCAGTTACGACTACCTCTCATGGAAATGGTCATACGTTTGAATGACTTACTTAACGCAGTTGAATCCCAAAATGATATCTAAAATAATGCACTGCGTAATCCCCCATACTTAAATTCAAAAAGAGTCAAGGGATCTCTAACTTGAATGGTTCATGAGGCACAATACTTGCTAACGTTTTGCAAATGGGGTAGCAAGCTAAGTGGGCTTGTGATGGTGGAAAAACTCCACAGTTAAGCGCGCTTGAGCCAGAGGAGTTCTGGGATGGGTGACCTCCTGGGAAGTCCTGGTTACCGGGTGCAAGCCCCGGAAGTGATGATTGATGCTATGTGATTCGTTCTCAACATTTCACTAGTTTCAATCCCACTTCTTCACCCATGTGAGCATCACCCGATGCAATGAGTGCTAAGTGAACTATTCAAAAAATCATGAGAAATTAGTCAGTTACGACTACCTCTCATGGAAATGGTCATACGCGAATGACTTACTTAATGCAGTTGAATCCCAAAATGATATCTAATATAAAGCACTGCGTAAACCCCCATACTTAAAAACCTATCTAAATATTGATGAAAAATGGTGTTCATTAAGCACATAAAGGTCACGGGGGCACTTGGTTAACCCAAAGGGTAATACGACAAACTCATAGTGTCCTTATTGAGTTGTAAAACCAGTTTTGGCTATGTCTTCCTCTTTAATTCTGATTTTGTGCTAACTTGATTGTAAATCGATTTTTGAGAATATGGTTGCCCCTTTTACCTGATCAAAAAGTTCATCAATACAGGATAAAGGGTACTTGTTCTTAATTGTCAATTTATTCAATAGATGATAGTCCATGCACATACGAAGGGTCCCATATTTCTTTTTAATGAAGAGCACAGGGGCTCCCTAGGGTGACACACAGGGGTGGATGTAATTTTTGTCCAACAACTCCTGCAACTGTATTTTCAATTATTTTAATTCTGGTGTCCTCATTTGATACAAAGCTTAGGATACTGGGGTTGCCCCTAGCACCAATTCAACATTGAAGTCTATATCTCTCTTGGGTGGAACTTCTGGGATCTCCTCTGGGAACACATTTGCAAATTCTTGTATTATTGGAATACATTCTAATGTGGTAGTCTTGTCTTTTGAGTTGACATAACCCACTTGAATGGCATAAATATGATATCTTTTTTTGATACACTTTTCCAACTGAGAGTTGGTTATTGGTCGAATCTGCACTGGCCTCATAATACCTTGCATCTCCTACTTTTCCTATAGTTCATCTTTGTAATAGATAGTTTTTAGTTTATAGTTTATAATGGAAGTCAACATTTCTCCAACAAGTCCATGCCTATCAACACGTCATAAGATCCAAGGGGAAGTACATTTAGATCTACCATCAGTGGTTGTCCTGCTATCTTCAAGGGGCAGTTATTGAACTTAGCTAACACATGTCTCTTTGCCCCTGTTGCCAACTGTACTAGCTAATGGTTTTTAAACTTAACAATTTGTAACTTACACTTGTTGGGAGCAGGACTTACACATAAGTAAACTCCTCAACACTTAAATTGTCAACCCGGGGCATCCATAAACATAGAGATGAAGAACAGGCAATGCCAGAGATGGTATGAATGTCTCCAATATCAATCCCTACTTTCTTTAAAGGAAAGGTTGCAGAATCAAACTATAGAGGAAAAGTCAACTTGAATTGCCAGAGATAACCTAAGACTGGAACAAAATAAAATGCATTTGCAAAAGAGATTTATAAGAAAAGGGAAATCACTCTAGCTAATTATTGACTAACTACTGAGTGTGTGTTTCTTTTAGCAAAGACACTTTAGCAGTCTTCAATAGATGGGCCCTTCGAACTTGCCTATATAAATATTTCCTTCTCACAAGGATATATCTTGCACTAGTGCAGGAAAAAAGATTTATGTCGAGGGTGTAAAATGATATCCATACTAAAAGTGCTTTTTCTTTTGTGTAAGGTCCAAACTTTCTCAAGTCTACAGAATTCAATCCAAGAAACTAGAAACTAGTTATTGTGCCAAACCAGAGCTTCTTACGCTTTAACTTTTAATCCTTGAAATCAATGCTTAACTACCGCAAGTGTTAGAAAGCCAAATTTCATAAAAGGGTGACTATTTCTAAGTTTATCAAATTGCAGAAAGAAGGAAACAATCCTTGTAATCTATCCTGTTATGAAATATCAGTGAATGCGAGAAGGATGTTAGAAATAACTAAAAAAGAATTACTGCATGACACAATCTTTCACTAGTGTAGGAATGGTCCTTCTGCTTTAAACCAGGTAGAAAACTAAATCATACAAATTCTCAGAAAGTGAGTAGCACACCAACATGCACTGTTGTAGGTAATTTCTCCTACTTAGACCGGGTGGGGAAAACGAGTTGAAATCAGATGCAAGAAAATGAAATTTAATTACTTAACGTGGAATATTTTCTCTCACTCAAATAAGAATTTAAAGGCTATAAAGTAAATCACATTTGACAGTTTAAAACATAAATTAAAAGGAATAGAAAAGAGGGAGAATGTGCTAGCTTGGTTGGGCCCTAGCCAACCAACGTGTTTCCCTTTTAATTAAAAATGCTGCTCACCACTTGCTCAATATATCATCATGCAAAACATGGAAGATACAATGTATAATAGTAAGGTGGAGCTCTCTTTCTCTTCTTATTAAGTCATAAAGCAAATACATACATTATTATAACCCAACCAATATTGGGCAATAACAAAAGACATGCATGTTACCACCTTCCTGGTTCTATCTCTATTCTATGCACTTACTTAATCATTCCCTTTTCTCACTTGTCCTATCTACATTGCTTCTTATATAGATCCTCGGTTGAAGGCCAAGAGGATCATTCATCTCGTTACATGTTGTTTGCATAATTTCATTACAATAGATTGCATAATTGTCTACAAAATAAGCTTGTGGCATTCAAAATTAGGTGTTTCAATAAAACAGGTTGTGGCTATCTTTAGCTATTTGCTTCTCCCGAATCCAACTTCAGCTACTCTTGATTGCCTTGTTGTCATAGCTTGGACTTGGCTGCCTTTAGATGTGTTCGACGGTCATGGCTATGGTGGTGCAAAAATAGTCAGCAATCAAGGGGCATCTCGATTTGCTGCCAAGATTCGCGTCGCTGGCATTGGTGCATGATCTGATAATCACAGTGCTAGCATTAGTGTGAGATCCATTCTGCACTAAAATCAGTGGCCAAGGTAAGTGTTAACTATTAAGTAACATAGGAGATATCGATGAGTTACAAAAGTAATTGCAAGTGAGAAATCACATAATAATAATTAATAAATGCTAAGTTTGAATTAAAAATGTATAATATAAAGTAAATGTGAAATGTGTCATTGCTCTTGCACTAGCGTAAGATGATGGCATAAATGATAGGTAAAACAGGGGTAAATGGTTATGGTTTTAGGATGGAAACATTGTCAAAAAGCGTACAATTTAGGGGACTAACATCCTCCCATCCCTAAGTTGTTGTGTGTCGTCACACAACCTTTTTATCTTTGCAAGAAAACTCAAAATTTTGAGCACTCTAGCTCAATCCTACTTTGGTGCATTATCCTTTGGTTGCACTATTTCAACCTTATTCTTCTTGATGTGCCTTAAATCCTTTTCTACCTTCTTCAACTGCTTAAAATAGTGTCCACCCCAATACTTCCAGGTTTTGACTTCACTTTTCTTTTGCTTGAGCTCTACCATTAATTCTCCTCCAGTTCGTTCATTCTTCTCCTATTCCTTAGCCATAAATTGCTCCAAGTTTTTCACTTGAAGCTCCAATTCAGCTACCCGATTGGCAAGGGTTACCAACTATTTTTCTCCCTCTATTTTAGAAGGGACTATAACTTCCTCAGGGACCTCTATAACAGGCATGGTCATATCAGGGAATTCCCCTTCCTGTGGTCACTCTTTCTCTGGGTCTTCTTCCCTCTCGTTCCTCTTTATCTAATTTTACTTTTTCCTTTTCTCCCTCTTATTCCTCTTCTAGTTCTTCTTTTTCTGTGGGTTTTATTTCTTCTTTTTTGGGTTTTGCCTTCTCTCCTTTGGGTTCCTCTTCCTCTTCTTCCTCTTCTTCTGTTTCTTCATTGTCTAGCTCTTATCCTTCTACCTTCTCTTCTTTTTCTACCTCCTCTTCTTCTGCTTTTTCTTATGTTTACATTTCTTCCTCTCCTGCTGGCACTTCTTCTTGCACTGGTGCAGGATGGGTTTCCACACCCTACAGGGGCTGTGGTTCTCCACCGACTTCATTGACTTTGCTCTCTTTGTAAGGCCTTTTTATAAATTTGGCCATCAGAGTATCGCCTCCAACCTCCACAACCTTCATCTCATCTGCAAGGACCGACAAATTATCATACTCAGAGTCTTGTGCCTGTGTAGAAGGATTTTCTTCTGGGGGTGCATGAACCTTTTCTTTGGCAGAGGATGAGGCCTTGCCTGTCAATTTTTCTGTCTGTTTCCTTTTCATACTAGTGCGAGAAGGACTTTATTTCATGCTCTTCCTCAGGCTCTCGCTTGTACTGGGAGGACTCTTTGTCTTCTTCCCCTTAGCTGACCCTTCATGCAGTTGTTTCAACAACTCTTCCCACGACATGCCTTTCTTCTCCAGTTGCTTCTGGACCAATATCTTGATCAACCTGTGATGGTATAACCTTGGGTTGATCTAGTCCTCCCTTCCATCCTATACACTTTTACCCATTTTCTCCAGACTCTTGAGCAAGAATTAGGTGAATTTGATCCTCCAATGAATGTGTCGGCCTACTTCAAAGTGTTGAAGCATTCTGAAATGATACACTAGAGTACGGGTGTATCTCCCTTTGCAAGTCATGAACTTCTATACGATAAATAGGAGTTCATGCCATTGACCTAACAGGGCTCTACCTGAGACTCAGAGTTTCCAATTCACGTCTATATTTTTGTCCACAACGAAATGCCGCCAGCGTTTCCTTTCCAACTTCTGGTTTTTGAACCACTATTCTCCCATGTTCTCTAGACCTGTTGCAGCTACTATAAACTCCTCCACCACCTTGAATTTAAGTGGCCCCACTCTGAATTTGCCATTATTAAAAGTCTTTGCAAACTATATGGCTACTTCTCTATCATAGCCGTTGAATTTTTGCAAGAATTGTAGGAAACCCGATTCTCGTAACAGTGCGAGATTTTTGTGGTATTCGGTAGAATGTTCAATCTTGCTAAGGGATAGGGCTTCATTTCAGATAGGTGGCATTGCTTCTAGTAGCTGAACAGTTGAGCTCTGATACTTTCATGCGATGCAGGAGAAATTGGCCGTGTTAAATAAAAACTAACCTTTTATCGACCGAATCACTAGTTCTCCCACTGTAGAATCTCATCATTTTTGGTCAGGTATAATTGGTACATGTGACGATGATCTTAATGGTTAATTACGATATAATTACAGTGATGGGATGTTTAGAGTGAATAGAGGAGTGGGGTAATTATGGACTAATGACATTTAGGATCATGGCAGAGAGGGGTAGGTTTGATGCAAGCAACGGTTACCACATCTTCACATTTCTTCATAATTAAAAAATCCTTAGCATTCATTAAAAAAAATCATGATTTCTACTTAATAAAAACTTTGTACTTTTAATTAATTTCCTCCTAGTTAACATAATATCATTAATACTTATTGATGAAATGAAAAAGACTATATCTCATGTTTCATCATGACCACTTCCTCATGTCATCTAATAACTTGTACTATGTTGTTGATTGTTGACACCCAGGTTGTTCCCTATGACTCCCAAGGGAATACGGCCGGGTTAACCACTAACCAATCTTTGGACTACAGCTTCTAGCCTAGCTGTAATCAGAGAGGGCTCTCTCTGTTGGGTTTGTCTGTGTTTTATGGAGATTTTAGGCTAGTTATGAAGTGAGGGTTTTCTTTGGTTTTTGTTTGGTCGGGGGATGATTTCTAATAGTTTTGAAATGTTCTCTGCAGGTAAATTAATCCATTGGGAAATGGAGTCCGTGGCTGTTGGTTTCTTGAAATCCTGAGTTTGGTGCAGCTGGAATTACATGGCCTTTATATATTTCGTGAAACAAACTATAGATTGTGATAATGAAGTGTGAACAACCAGTGAAAAGCAGTTAAGAATTCTTCACTAAGCTGGGATGTGAGAAAGGGATGTATTCCTCAGGAGAAAACTTGAATTCCCGAAACAATAGATCACTGTGATGATATAGTGTGAAAGGTAGCAATTAAGAATTACACTTTCATTACCATAACTGAAGAAAACATTTATAATAGCTTAGATTGAGTTCAGGGTAATCTGTGATTAAATCCTGAGACTATTCTTTTTCCTTGCTATTAGGTATTTAAAACATGGAAAACATGAATGATATATGAAAGATAACAAACATATAATCAAGAGTAACAAGAGAAACTTATTGAGTCATGAGATACTCAGGAATCCTGCAACATTCAGCTGTACACCAGCAAGACATCAAGAGACACAGAGCTTTGGAAATTCCATCATTCTTTGTATTAATTCTCTGAAGATTTACAGTAGAAGAGGAGCATAATAGATTTCAAAAGATTTCTTACATCCAATGTCCAACCCCTGCTAACAAATGCGAGGGGGAATATATAGAAGTCTATTACAAAAATATCTCAGGCATTGAGTCATCTGAGAGGAAAAATATCTTCATTAACTCGTACAGAGATTGCAGATGAGAAGTTATTACAATCTTTAATGAACTTTAAAGGCTCTTAACTCCTTGTCAGAACAATTTTGACCTTTGGAGCTCATAGAGTCGGTTGAGCGCTTTGGTGTAACAGCTGAATGACGTGTCTGTGCAGCTGTATCTTTCTGTCGTTTCTCGGCCCTGTCACCTGTGGCTGCTGATGTTGCTGTGGTGGCTGAATACTTGTGCTGAGTTGGCTCAGCCTCTTTCTGCATAGCTGCTAATGTGTCTTTATATTCCTGTGTATGAAAATTTGAATGTTTTCAAAAAGCAAAATTACAATTACTGACTTTGATTTAACAGTAACCTTATCAAATCTTCCCACACATCTGGTGCAGGCAATTGATGCTTCAAAATTGATCCCATGGTCTCATCAGCCTATGTATATTTATAAAAATGAGGGGGCTCATCAAACAAATGTGTAATTTCATTCATAATAAAAAATAGATTTTCTACTCTGTTAAAGAGGATCTGCCCTGTTATTGGTCCTGTCTCTGCTGATGAACTGGCTGCCTCTGAGATCTGATTTTGTGTAAAAGTGTTTACTCTCTTGGCATATTTCTCATGTGAGAGCAATTTTCCTGATGGCTCCAGCAGGCTAGGCAGACCTCTGTTTTGTAATGCCAAAAGCCTGTTTTGAAACTTGTTGATGTCTGCTTGCATGTCCTGGACTCTTCGCTCCAGGGTCTGGACTAGGCTTCTCAATGTCAGGACCCTTTTTATTAGTGAGATAGTTTCTGTCCTATTTCCAATTCCCATTTTAATGAGCTGGGAGATGGTTCTGTAATTTAGCACATTTATCATTTTATTGGCAATCTCAGGCATACTGCCTAGAGATGCCCTTGCTCGTTGTATCTCTTTATGTGCTTTTCCAATGAGCGTTATTTTCTCATGGATGGCCTCAATATATTCCCACTGATCTGTGATAGATTGGCCAATGTGGCCCCATATGACCCTCTTGAGCTTAGATGTGACTTTGTCTAATGTGAGCTCTTTCTCGAGATCAATTATTCTTTTCTTGAGGGCCTTTACCTCCCTCTCTCTTTCTGCCACATTCTGCTTGGACTTGTCATATTTTTCATTGATTTTTTCCAGACTGTCCTTGGCTTGATTCAGCTCAGACATCTGGCACTCCAAGACCTGAATTTCGTTCCTCAGCTTCTGCATGTCTAGGCTTTTAGCCTGCTCCATTGTTGGTGCTGAGGTGGATGGTTCTGCCTGCTGTACCTGTTGGCTGGGAGGGGCAGTGGCTTGAGGGATTTCCTCAAGATTTATTGTTTTTGGAGGTGGCTGAGGGGTTTTCCCTGCCTCCTTTTGCTGTAATGCTGCCTCTAATGCGGCCTCTGATTCCTGCAGCTTTTCCTGAGTTTGGAGGAGATCTTTGTATAGTGTCATTAGTAGAGCAGCTGCATCCTTTTCCTGCCTTTGCTGGGCAACCTCTTCTGTTTGTGGGTGAAGAGTTGCTAGGATTTTTAGCATCTTTTTTAATGCTGCCATATCAGCATCCCATAGCTTCAGGATTTCTTGCACAGCCTTCACGTCTTTAGGTTCATGCCCAAGCTCTATTATAATTTCTTCTAGAGCTTTGATCCTATTGTCCTTGGCTTGAGAGGAAGCCCTTTCCAACTCAAGTTGTGCAGCAGTGTTATTCAGGCTATTCTGCAGCTTGTAGTTTACCAGGGTCTTGTCAGCCAATGTGGCATAGACCATCTCACCCGTCTGTTTATGCAGCTCTATTTGATCCATTGGGTGGATGTCTTTTGATAGGACCTCCAGGTTGGTCTTGATGTAATCTGCAGCCGATTTTGGTTGTTGCACTGTTGCTATAAAATGGCTCATGATCATTTTCCTTTCATGTGCATCAAATGCAGACATGAGCCTTTGCTGGTTGGTAGGAGCCATATTCAATAGGTGATTGTAGAGTTGCAGCTTTATTGGTTCATTTCTGTTCTTGATATCTTTAAATTGTTGCTTAATGCTTTTCTCACCTCCCGTCCTTCGTGCTGAGGAGCTCACCTCTCCTACTGTTGCCCTGTCTTTCTCTTGTTGTAAAGAGCTGGCTGAGGCCTCCATGCTGGGCAGGCCTGTTCCTGAAGTCTGCCCCATTGGCATCTCTTCTTCAGAGAAGGGATTCAGTCTTTGCCTCTTCTCTGGCGATGCAGTAAAGGGCGTTTCCCTATCTCTTTTCCTGCTCACGTCCTCCCTTTGAGGGGTTTGGAGGACAGATGAGTCAATTCTTGAGTCTTGCCTTGGGGGTGCCATCTGT